>CAUYON010035901.1:0-46148 GCA_963573935.1 Arctocebus calabarensis
TTTTTTTAATTTTTATTAAATCACAATTGTGTACATTGGTGCAACCATGGGGCACAATGTGCGCTGACTTCATATACAATCTGAAATATTTTCATTGAACTATTTAACATAGCCTTCATGGCCTTTTAATCACTATATGAATACGTTTATATTCTGCATTAATCACTATATGAATACATTTAGTAATTTTCACTTGTACCCTTTTAAGATGCACCGTAAGTGTTTTAGTCCACATAGAAAACCGAAGTGGTGTGTGAGTCTTAAACCTCTAGGTGGAGGTAGTATGGTAGTATACAACTTCAAAATCACAAACAATAAAACAAAAGCTTGATTTATTCATCAACTTTTTCTATTATTAATTTAGAGATCTTTTATTCCTCAAATGGTTGCTGCCATGAGGAATACTTATTTCAAATCCTTTGCCCTATACTCTACAAACATAAAATTGATTTTTGTTGCTTTCAATAAATTTATCTTAGTTGTACAGTCTTTTCTGGTTTTCATCATAAGTGGACATCTTTCACTTAATGGATGTAGGGTATGATCTTCAAAATACCAGCAGACTTAAAATACATATTTCTTAAGAATGGTCTCATAACCATCCCTCTAAAAAACAAGTTTTTATTATGCCTTTATTTCCCTTTTAATTTTTAATTTTCCTGTTCAAGTTACGGTCAAAGTATAAAAATATTTTTTTAGAATTGAGGAGAAATCTATTGATACAGTCTCATTTTTAATTGGAAAATATCTATTTACTTGACAACTGCATATTGACATTGGAAAGAAACTATGAAATGTTATTAAAAAATACTTTTGAGTGAAAATATCTGTTTAGAACTTTAGGAACATCGTAGAGATTGGTTTTAAAATTAATTTAAGTAAGCAATATAAAAATTTTTGAGGCTACAGAGTACAAACTGGTATATTTATTTAATTTTTAATTATTTATAGTCATATCAATGTTTTAATATTTTCTCTGCTGCTAAAACAATATTTGTTTGAAGTTGGTTACTAACTTTTGATGTATTATTATTTTTAGCTAGTAGTTCTGTACTCATTTAAATGCAGATGGACACTGTCAATTATATTTTGTACAATGCACCTTGATCAGAATGTAATTACAATAATGTTTGATTTTGAAGGAGTGAACAATGCGTGATCAATTAATAATCATTGAAAATTCTCAGCACTTAACTGTATTTCTTTCTATTAGTTTTTGGTTCTATATTTGACTGGTAATCCTTATGCCAGTATTTTATTCTATTATATAAATGATTCTTTTTTGGGGGCCAGCCAGTAATTTAAATCTCTGAATCATTCTGAGAAAAAAAAAAAAATGGCAGTGAAAAGGGACATTTTGTTTTATACATTTAGTTACTTCTGTACCAAATTGTTGGATGTCACAAAATCAGGTGTCTGGCTTTATGATGGAGAAAAATCAAAATTTCTAATCTCTTTCCGGTAATATTTTATGACCATTTGTTCTTTTCTACAAATTTATCATCCAAAAGAAAGCATCTGGGCACTGTCATCTTTACTGTACCCCTTACCGCTCCTCCCTGAGACCGGTTGGGAGCTGAGCGCTCTGCCGCTGTGCCAACGACTGATGGTTCAGAGCCCACCTGCACCTCCTGGCTACAGTAGAGCCTGGCGCACAGCCAGAGGAGTTTCCCTGATGTCTGTATTAAACTTGGCCATTGGGTGGAGGTATACCCAAAGTAAGGAAATTATCCTCGTTTAAGAGAGAAAAAAGACAGAAAGAGAAAAAGAAACACAATTATGAGGGAGATAGAAAAATTTTATACCTCCAAGGAGGCAATGTATTTTACAATTAATCTTCAAAAACACTGAAGAGCATTGGAGAAGTCCATTTGATTACTGCACTTTTCTAACTGCAGAATAGCACTGTTGACAATGTCTGCATGGAAGAATCTGTGCTCACAATACATTCTGGGGATGGATGTTGGACAAAAATGAAGAGTCCACATAAAATGCTAACTGAAAGAAAGCTCGATGTTAACCTCGAACTTGTGATAGTGTACTGCTTATTATCTGTTTTCAACAGCATGTTTATCTTCTCTGTAGACATGCTGGTATTTATAGAAGTGAACGAAAGGAGGGAAATGGGTGTCACTAATAGCTTATGGAGCCCTAAAATTCAAATTAAGGAAGGAGAGCATGTTGGCATTTGCAAAACACACATATATATATCAGCTTACAAAATTATGTGTTTAGGTTGGTGCTGGCTAACATCCAAGAAGATGAGGCTAAAAATAACATCACCATCTTTACGAGAATTCTAGACAGACTTCTGGATGGCTACGATAATCGGCTTAGACCAGGACTGGGAGGTAAAAATAGTTTTCCTTTTTTTAAACTCTCACAAAATAATGTCTTTTGAAGTTAAGAGTAACATTCCTATTTTAATATATTTTATATATGAATGCATTTATAGTTCTTTAAGATAGTAGACAATAGAAAGTAAAATATATGAAATAAACATTATCTGTGATTGCTTTTACATATATGTATGTATTTAAGATATCTTTCATAGACTGCCTAAAGGTATATGGAGCCCAGACTTCCTGTATGAAGTTTTAAAATTACTTTATTTTTAAAAAATTACTCTATTTCTAAAGTAAAAGTTTTTAAACTTAGTATATTAAAGCCTAACATTATTGAGCAGATATACTTGTATAATATCTTTGGTAACTTTCATGATTCTTTCACAACAGGTGGTATACGCAGGAATAAGGAACAGAAAAATATAAAAGACTATCTCAGTTGAAATACAACAGAAACACTTTTTAGGATTCTATGATGATATTTCTTTACACATGCCTTGATATTTCTAAACTAAAGCACAGGTTTGGCCTTCTTGAAACTTTTCAAAGATGTTTTAGATGCACATTATGTATAGGCCGAAATTATTGGATTGTGGCACAGTTTGGTTTTAATTTTGGACGTTAATTTTCAACTCAGAAAAAGAAGGCTATTTGCATCAAAAAAAGTAAAGGAAATCAGGGTAGGATAATTGGATAAATTTTAATTATCACATTTGTCACATGTATATTTCATAATTATTAAGATGTTTGTTTTCAATATTAACACAAACTTAAGACACATTAGTTGAACCCTTTACACTAATTAAGGATTCATACACTTAGCCTGGTTTTTACAAGACTAAGTTGCTTGAAAAGATGTGTATTGACTAGAGTTCTGAACATTTATGCAAATAACTCCTTTGAAAAATATAGGTGATTGTCAATTTTATGTACATCTTCGGCAGTTGTATGGTTTGAATTGTCCAGGAGTGAGAAAAAGTTAGAAGAGACCCAACTTATCAAATAATATGCCATTTATTTGCTATTAGTTTTTGACTCAAATACCGTGCATTTTAAGAGAGCACTCCCAGGGAGGAATCATAGATTTTTCTCAGCCATAGATTTTAATATTTTAAATAAATTATGTGCCGTCCAAAACAATCTTAAAATATTCAATCTGGACTGTAAACTTTGTCTCTTTGAGTTTTCAGGAGGAACATTTACCTTCGGAGTGTCTGACAGTATAGTAGAAACTACCAGTATAAAGACTTAAGTATGGCGGTGACCTCTTTGTATTTCCTTTTAACATCTCTTGAATCTTTTTCATTCCATTACTCACACTAAAGTAGAGATTTCTCTACCTTGTTATGTGGGTTAATGCAATATACTAAGTGGCTTTTCTTGTCCTACTGTCTTTCCTAAACCTCTGGTATTGAACATGTACTAATATCTCATAGTCAGATTAGTCTGCTTTTAGTCTTAAAATCCTTTTCATGTTTTAGTCTGCTCTCGATTAATGCTTTCTGTGGTTCTCCACTGCCTTTGGTGGTGAAGCACAGTGGGAAGAACATAGGCTTTGGTTGCACACAGATCTAATCAGGAGTTCTGCTCCATTCACACACACAAACTATGTCTTGAAAGAGAATTTAAAATGGCCACGACATACCTAGCTTTCTACCTGATAGTGCTGTTGTAAGGATCGCACAAAGAAAAGGTGTACCCAAAACACGTGCTACATACTAGCAGTTCAACAATTATCAATTCTTTCCCTTCTTCCTTTGCTTCCTGACTTAACAGTTTTTCTACACTCTGATCCACTGGCCTCATTCGGTACTTTACCACCCCTTCCCCCCCCCCCCCCGCCCACTCATCCAGCACTCAAATGCTTCTGTTCATTTTCTCCTGTGAATTCTTTTCCATCTGTGCACTTGGCCTTTCTATGTGATCCCCTTCTCCTGGAATGGTTTTTTCTAGTCCTCTCTGCTGATCTACACCTTGCCTTTCCTGTAAAAATGAAGCCCCCTGGGTGAAGGACTCCCCGGCAACTTGCACTTTACCTTGGAAGTGAGAACAGTGTAGCCTAAAACTTTGTACCTCGTATTAACTTAAAATTTAAAAAAAAATCATCACAACCCTGAGTCTCTTTAGTAAAGTCGTTTCTTAACTGAATCAAAGTACCAGGATTCATTTCTCTCTCTGTTGGGTTTGGTTTTTAGCAGTTGTTGGCTCTATATGTCATTTGCACTTACTACGGGCTATCTTATACTATTTATGGCATTTTTATGTGTCCCTTGTCACCTTAATAAGATTGTAAACTCACTGAGCATCATAAATCCTCTGTTCTTTCAGCAGCTAAATATTGATTTGCATTTGAGGTCATAAATAAATGTTGCTGCATGATTAATTTTTCTTTGAACAGTTAATCATCTGGAAAATGGGACTGCTCATCTCTGGCTGACCTTGTAGTGAGGAATGTTGAGGTGGTATATTGAGCCTTATGCTGCAGGGGAGTCATGTGACTTAGTGCAGAGAACCTGGCTGTAGGCTGAAGATTTACGTAAAATCCCACCTCGGTACTCAGGAATTGTTTGTTAACTTCCATACTTAACTTCTCTGGAGCCAGGACCTGTCGTCTATAAAGTGGGATTTCTGATATCATTCTTTGAGTTTTTGATGAGTATTAGATGTGACAGATGCAATACATTCAGCACGCTGACTGGGCATTTACCGGACACTTAAGAAATGACAATAACTGAAGACTTTGAATAACTTTCGAAATGTAACATTGTAAATTTGCATTGTGATTACCTCCATATTCATAATTCTTAGCCTGAATGTGCATTGGTCAGAATAGAAAGTTCAGGGAAATTACCTATGTCATTATGTTCCCAGAACTAATAGTTAGGGAAAACGAGTTTGATTTAATTTTAATATATCAAACTGAAAATCTCTATTGATGGATAATTTTCACTTACTATATTTTCTCTTTATAAATTTAGTATAAATGAGTACTTAAGAAAGAGGAGCCAGTTTCAAACTGTGAATTAGAAAAATTGTTTTCCTCCAGCTGTCTATCCTACTTACTAGGTGTTGCCCCAGACAAGTTACTTAAGACATTCTGAGACTTGATATTTTCTGGGGGAAAACGGGAGTAATAGTATTTTATTCTGAGAGGAGGAGCGTCTTTATGAGTCATGAATATGGCAAAGATTATATAATGAGTGATAAAAATTTTAAGATATTTAATGATTAATAATAGATCCCTTTAAAAATTTAAGTCAGATTATGCCCCTCAAATGTTCAAAGCCCTGCTGTGGTGCCCCATTCATTTATAACAAGAGCTGGATTTGGGGTGGCGCCTCTGGCTCAGTGAGTAGGGCGCCAGCCCCATATACCAAGGGTGGTGGGTTCAAACCCGGCCCCGGCCAAACTGCAAAACAAAACAAACAAACAACAAGAACAACAACAACAAAGAGCTGGATTTTTCATGACGGCCTACAAGGCCTTCCCTGATCTGTCTCCCCTTTATTTGGCCTCACCTGACACAGTTCTTCTTTCTAACACTACTTCAGCCATGTGGGCTTCCTTTCTATCACCAGGATACTCTGTAGGGCCTTTTTTGTCTGGCTGTTTCCTCTTCCCTGGGATATCCATTGATCTACCCTTTTCAGTGAAGCCCACCTTGACCAACCTAATAAATGCTCCTACCTGTCTACCCCCCAAATCCTGATGCCTTTTACTCAGCTTCATTTTTTTGTTGTTTTCATTAAGCATTCACTTGTAATATACAAGAATGGTTATTTATTAGGTTATTACCCTGCTTATTTTTGCCTCTTTTGCTAGAAGATAGGCTCTATGAAGTCAAGGATTTTTTGCCATTTGATTCCGCAGTTCACAGGTATCTATCTTAAGCATGGGGAACAGTTCCTGACATGTAGAAGGCCCTCATCAAAATATCTTTTCAATAAAGTTCAAATTTTATTAATTTATTGGAAAGTGTATTAGTGTACTTTCATGAAAAGAATAAATCGTTGAACTTACCTGTCTTTAAAATCATTCAAATAATTATCACACTAGCCTCGCACTACTGACATCTGCATATTTAAGGTTGAGTTTTTGGATGAATTGAAACAATCACATCGATTACTCAAACTCCTGACTTAGGTTACCTGTGAATCTGCCATGAGCTAACTCAGTGTGATTTGGGATGATTCATTTGTCCCCCCATCTGTGACTAATTCACTCATCTGTGAAATGAGAGGAGGGATTCTACTGGGATATTTTGCGTTTAGAATCTTAAGAAAGCATAGTATGACACATCATTGAAAGGTATTGTTAGGAAGAACACGAAGAATATTCACGAAGAATAATACCTTGGGAACTAATATTCTCTGAAAACATGTTGAGACAATATTGGTATACCTGGTGCATTTGGAAGTCTTAGTTAATTGTGGGTGCGGATGCTTGAGATGGGTTTGCCTTGAAAAATTTCTCTACCAGGACAATTTGTATGGTTTAGCTAGAACTAATGACGGAACCAAGTTTTCATCTTGGCTTCATTTGACTAATTGGAGCTAACATTTAGGGGGTACCACCCTGGGATTTTGACATTTAATAAGAGGTATTCAGAATGTTGAATGAATAAAAGGAGCAGCATTTGTTTTTGGACAAATTTTATAAGGTCATTGGAAAAATGAATGTGTAGACAGGACTCATATATTTATGACAGCTAACAGCCACAGTGCTCAATGGTGACAACTATTAGAAATGACAAGCCTTGGAACCTAAATTATAATTCAGTCTGGAAAATCTAGATTGAGTACTTAACTGCATTTTGAAAAGCTGTTTTAAGGAGGTTGTTTAGAGAGACTCTCTGCACCCTCCCCACCTAGCACTCTTGTTTTTTGCTCTGAAACCTTGAAAAAGCTTTCTGCTTAAAATCACGACAGAAAATAATGGTCTCATCATAGACTTGGGGTCTGATAGTCAGTGTCCAAACTCACTCTTGTATATTTATCTTCAGGCTGTAGAGAGATGTATGATAACATGTTTCCATGGGTTTTATCACTCTCAAATTTATAAAAATGAAATATAGGCTATTCAGCAGGAAAAATTAATACAGAAAAATATAATCTTTCCCAGAACCTCAGAGAGATCCTGACCTCAAAAGAGCATTGTATTACTTCATAAAATAATTGCTAAGCTCGGTGGCCGCTTCAGATTTTGAATTCTGTTGCTCCCGTGTATTCATGACATTGCTTTTAGCAGCTTCTTCTTGCTCTGGTTTCTTCATTTATAGAATGGTGACAAAAATCATGTAATTTACTGGTTTGTTAGGGGTTTATTTTTTACATCTAATGGTCAGTGGCAAAAAAGAGAAGGCACTTTATAGATGATATTATTATTATTATTGTTATTGTTGGTCCTAAGCCTACTTCTCCTAAAAATACATAGAAAATTATCAGTCAGCGTTATCCTTAATTTATAAAAGCTTTGACTTCTAAGAAAATAATAAGCTTAGAGCACATACCATTTTAAGAAATTTTAAAGAAAGGAGATATTTCCGTGTTTCTTATATATTCAGGCACATTTCTGTCTATGTACGAAATTTCTGAAAAAAAATCAGAAATAAAATAAAGATGGGTATGTATTGTTCTTTGTAATTATTATCACAACATATAGCAATTTGGCATCAGTTCATGATGATGAATTTGCCTCTAGAAGCAAAGTTGTACTCGCAGAATACGAACATATGTCATAGATGACGAGTTTAGGGATGCAAAATTGAAAGCATGTCCGTCAACCTAACCAGGAGCATCTGGGTCTTGCACCTGTAGAGGGTACACTTAGTGCTCTAGAGCGTCACACTGGTCATTAAGGCAAGGGCAGGGGTGGAGACAGCAAGAGGAACAGAGCACGCTAAGAAAGTCTGAAACCTCAGTCTATAGAATTAAGGGGGAAGGAGAAGAAAGAGGGCGGGGAGGGTGCAAGATGAGTGGGAAAAAGAGACTGAGCTCAGCTGTTGCATAGCTGTGGCCTCAGATTAAGGCAGGTGACCTCCAGAGATTGGTGCCTCCGCTTCTTGAAAAGCTGCGATGTTCGTCATTCTCCTCCTAGCCCAGGTGGCTGCCACTGAGGCTTGTACTCCTGCAGAGGCCTGAGCCCCCTGACACTCCAGTTCCCCTTCCCGTGTGATTCAGAATTCTGGGGTCTCCAAACGTCCCGGAATAGAAGAACCTTCAGAAAAAGCTTTTGGCACAAGAGGATTTCAGAGTCTTTTTCATTCTCTGCCCCCCCCCCCATCTACCCTCTTGAGTCTGCCAAAGTCGCGGAGAACACTGCCTTCGATTATTTCATAAGTGAGAAAATGGAAATAAATTGGGATGATGTTACTCAGGTGTGCAACTAGCATTTGATAAAAGTGTAAATGACATATGAAGTCATTTTGTCATTTCTTATTTATTTAAAATTATGTTGCGGGAGGCATGAAACATAGAAAGCAGAGAGGTGCTGTCTGTCTGGAGTGACTGGTCGCAGCTTTCAAAGTCAGTTTCTTTCATTTTGTTCCAGGGTTGCGCCCTCTTCTCCATCGACTGAGTTCATCACCACTTCTCTCCAGTGCTGATGAACTTCATCACCGTTTCAAGCAGGGTTCGAGTAGAAGCATGCTCGTGTTGCATACAGTTCTGTGATTCTTGTTAATATTTTTAGGCTCAATCAACGTGCATCTTAGCGTTTTTTTTCACACTCTCAGTAATGCTCTGTGTTGCTTGCCTGTTCCCTGTTACAGAATGGTATGAAGACGGGCTTCTTCCGAAGGAGTGAGGGTTAGGTAGTTTTGCAGACCTTTTTCTCAGTTTGTTGTTTTGACTAGATATATAGCTATTTAACTAGATGAACAGATTATTTCATAGGAATAGGCCGACGGAGTGTAGGACGGCGCTAGTATATTTCAAGAGAACGTCATTAAGGTGCATGACCCAGAAAAAACAACTGATGTTTTAATGAACTCACACTAGGGCTTTGTTTCCACCTTAAAACATTTGTGGTTAACTACAGTTTGTTCTTTCAATGATTGTTATTAAAAACAAGCTGTCCTCAGTCATAATTTTGAGGAATAGTAATTTTGGTTCTTTCAGGCATGAATGTGCTCACTTACTATATTTCTCATCTCCCTCTAGCACTTAAGCTCAGGTGCTGTGAAAGTTTTTCTTTTTTTTTCCTATTTAATACACACAGTGGATAAAGTAGACCACAGGCATGACTGACTCATTCATTTTAGTGTTGTTTTTTGATTGCAACAGCTCAATCCTATTGTAGAAATCTATATTGATAGTGAAGATGGTGAGGGATGGGTTAGTCAGCAGTTCATTTTTGATGTGTTCACATGGAAATAGTCAAATGAAATTATTCTAGTATGTTCTTTCTCAACATGTGTGTATTGAACGCATGTGCCATGGCACATACTCTCCAGGATGTAAAGACATACAAATTGTGGTGTTGGTCCAGCCCCTTGGGGATATATAAGGCAGGTATGTAACCATCACTCTTCAAAATCACACAAAACAGTAACCATGTTTGATTATAAGAACCTGCATTTGAAGTAAGAAATCACTTTAACTTGAGCCATATCAGTGGAATTAGCCAAGTTTTGTAGCTATAAGTATAATTCATTCATTTCAACTGCTTCCCATGGGCTGAAGATTTGCCAAGTACTATTTTAGATGTGAAAACATTATGAAGAACAAGACCCAGTCTTTGCATAAATTCCTGTCGTACCATTTTTTGGCTTTTCCTGACTTGTGTGTGTTCTAGACAGTGGTTCCTTCTTCCTTTCCCTAATTAAGAATTCTGTATAATCACTCTGATTTATTAAACTGTAAGTCTTGTTTCATAAAGGAAAGAGTTGTTTCTGATAAGTTTACTGTCAGCCTGAAAATTCTGATGGCTACAGAAGAATTTAAACACAGAGAACATGTGTTTCTGTGTCTCAGCAGGAAGGCCAAGGCCATGTATGTTAAGAATGGTCTTCTCAGAGGTACTGAGGCAGTGTTCATGACAGTGGAGATTTCTGTACACTCCTCAGTTATCTTCTTAAGGAAAACTTACTTTCTGCCTTGCCTTAATTTGTCTTGAGTTACAGGTGAATGAAAAAAATAACTAGACATTCAAGTCAAACAAAAAAAAAGTGAATTTATGAAGAGTAGTATAATGAGTGTGAAGTTTCTTTTGAATTATCAATGATGAACATAACGCAGAATTCCAAAAATATTTGTTTTCAACTTGAAATACCCTCATCCTATGGGTCCTGGATCTTATCATTTACAAAAAAGGTATGACAAGCACAAAAACTCATATGTAAGTATAAAAAGATTCAGATAAAAGTATATCAGAGCAGGGATATCAACTTAGCATGAGATATAGGCAAATTCTCCATTGGATTTTGCATTTTAAGTAACTAATATTAGGTGGTAGTTCTGATAGCTTAGTGTGTTTTTATCACATCCTTTTAAAAGTATAATCTTAATTTAACATAGTTCAATTTATTTCATCTTCTTTATATTCTTATGTATTTCGATAAAAAATGTTGAAAACAAATACATTCATATAAAATTGAAAAAAATAGTACTTTTTTTTAGTACTAAAAAAGTACCCTTTTTTTTAAAAGGGTATCTTTTAAATAACTATTTTTATTCACACTGAGATTTTTAGCAGCCTTTTAGGTGAATGAATGCAGAATGTTTTAGGGACATGTGGAGTGCCATTTTTTTTTTTTTTTCTGTATAGAAGCGATTCAGTAGTCTTACTGGATAAATTTAGTTAGGGTACTACTGTTTTGATTTTTAAAAACATGTATACCTTTATTTCTTCTTAAGTATACACACATATACATAGAGTATCTATAGAAAATATGTCAAAATAGGGCATTGGCAAAGTCTATAACTTTATGAATATTTTAGTAATATGGTATAATAAGTGGTAAAATTGGATTTTGTCTGTGAGTAGAGGGGTAGAGTTACATCTCAAGGTTGGAGAGGGTCGAAGAAAGGGTAGAAATTACGTATGTCTTCTGATAGCATTCCGAAGCCCATTATTTAAGTCATGGTCTGTAAGGAGACCTGAAGTATTTGGGTAAGTATTGGGAAGACTTTTGGTTTCCATTAGGAAGGTAAAAGGATCAAGTGCTTTTATACTGATGTGTGTTAATAGTGTGCCAGGGCAGAAGGGAACTCCAAACTTGAATTGGAAGAGGAGTTCAGAGGAGGAGACAAAATGATGGGGGAATTTTAGAGACAAAGGAAAAGTTTCCTATTTACTCTTAGTTGTTTATGAGAAGATTTTAGAATTTGACATAAATGATGCTAAGTTACTAAGATTTTTTTGGTTGGAGAGTCCACGTTCTTTTCAATTGTATGATTTTTGTTTTTTTAATAGGCTGTTACAATAGAGTTAAGCAAGTTAGCCATAATATGAGAATTGAAGTAACTGAAACAATTCTTTGTTGTTATCATGATTATATAAACTGTGCAAATTTTGAATAAAAAAATAGGCTAAAAATGCCAGTCAGGTTTATTCGGAAGATTAAAATTTGGATACCACAGGGGAGGAAGTCTTAATTAAAAGAAAATGGAATTGCAAGGCTGGCGTTCAGATCAGGTGGGGGGAAGTGAGAGAATAGATTTAATTAGTTATCTAGGGCATGTAAGGGTAACCATTGAAGCGAAAAATGGGAAACTGATGACTGTGTTTGGTGGAATTGTGGACGAATTGTCCAACAGCTATTAGATGAAGAGAAACTTCAGAATCTTGAGACTAAATGGGGCGCATTTATGTGGTGGGAATATAAAGGAATGGATGTGAATGTGGACCTTTTGTACAGAAGCAGTCATCAAAGCATAACTAAGACAGCCGTTAAGGCCCTTGGTAACTAAAAATTAAGAGTGAGTACCATGTATCCTTCTTTTCCCTTCATTTTGAGTAGCTTTTGGCTTAGGAGTGATTACAAAATTACAGGACCAAAGGCAAACAATTAGACAACCATACATAGGGGCATATTATTAGGAATGCTTACATAAAAGTACGTCACTATTTAAAATAGATGAAATATCAAACATTGACTCGTTCTTCTTGAAAACACACACATTATAATAACAGTGTCTGAAGTCTTAAAGAAAGGGAAGGGTGGAGCCATGTAGTAAGTGATGAAGAGAATATTGCTGTGGCAGAATGAAGCTTTTCCACTTTCGTTCCTTTAAGCTTCCTTGGTAAACCAAAGGGCTGTTGGAGGTATTTTTGGCTGCTGCCGAACTCAGGGTGTGATTCATAGCTTCAGCAGGGAGGGTCATTTAAATTTACATTATTATCTGTGAAATTCAGGGATGATGAAAAGTCCCCTGGGATCCACTTGCTGACTCAGGATGGAGACGTTTACATTACATGCTTGTCACACTGAAGTTGCTGCCTTTACCCTTCTCCTCCAGCTGTTACCACACCCAGTCTGGTTTTTGTCATTTTTGGTGACAGCTTCTAACATAGGCATCTCACTCTCAGACATCTGACTGCCCCCAGTTGCAGGGGGAAGCTGCAATTTCTGCCTCTGTTGCCACTATCTTGAAACAGCTGGGATGTTAAGAAAAGCCTATCAGCAGATAAGGAAAGTGGGCAGGTGCATGCTTAAGCGTGTGGCTGTGGAAGTCAGTGGGGCATAAAGCAGATGTCTCCTCATCAGATCTCTTCCCTGTGGGGAACTCTTCTGTGGTCTGTCATCTCGGTAATTTTTCCCCACCTGCTCGGAGAGGGTGGTGTGGCACTTTACATACTTCTGTCTAAAGACATGAGAAGAGGTTGTAATAATCCAGTGTGGTTTTTTTTGTACTGGGGATTTAATGCCAGCTGGAAATGAAGGAAAATTTACTCCCTAGCATTTGAATAAAATAATCAAATACAGGTAAGGAAATATCATGGTAGATTTCATTAGTTAGGGATATGTTTGCCTGAAAATAACAGAAAAATTCATATATTATGACTTCAATGGGGGTCAGTTTTTCTCACAGACAAGAAGTCTAGCAGTAGCTGGCACCTCGTGCTGGCTGGGTTCTTAAATAATGGCATAAAGAACACAGATTCTTTTTATTTTTTCATCCTCCTCCTTCGTGTTTACTTGTTCCCTGTGCTTGCTGCTTTGTGACCCCAATCTGGCTGCTGTAGCTCCAGCTCTTGCATCCATGTGTAAAGCCAGAATAAAGGAAGGGATGACATCTTTGTTCCTTCCATCAGAAAAATAAGCCTTCTCATAGTGGCTGGTGGACATCTGTGAAAGTGAATGTCCTACTGGTGTTGGACACATTTCTATTCTAAATAAAATTGGGGGTTTATCAAAAAGAAGGAGGAGGTGTTGAATAATCAGCAAGCTACTGTCAATGTCTGCCCCATCTGCTAACTCTGTAATAGAAAAGTTACTTAATCTTTCTGTGTCTCAATTTCTTAGTTTGCAAAATGTGCACATGAATCACCTAGATGGTAGTTCTTAAAATGTATTTTTTGATTCACAATGTCTAAGTGGAGTTCAAGGCGATGCATTTCTGACTAGCCCCTCGGTGGTGGCTGTGCTGCTGATCTGTGGACCATACTTTAAGAGGCAGGGAAGTGATCAGCTCAGGTTACCATGCTGTACAACCCCAGGAACATTCGTATAAGGTAATGAGGGTAAGAGGTTCCTTAAGTGCTCACTAAAAATTATAATTATACCAGGTTTTTTCCTGACACTTCAGGAATTTGTAATTTCTGTTTCTAAAATGTGGTAGTGATAAACCTTATTTTTAGTGGAGTATAATCATAGAAAAATGTATTACGACTTCTCACAATTGTTGGTAAATTTTAGATTTGTCATTAGTTTCAGTGGATGTGATAATATTTAATACAATTTCTCTGTCCAGTCATGATTACATTTTAGTTATATAATACTCAGACTAAAAATATATCTATCTACAAATATTGAAGAAGTTGAAACTGTTTTGTAATAATGCTGTGGTGGGATTTGACGTAACTTTATGAAAATATGTTGAGTATTATAGTTAACTACTAGTGGAAACTGACATGAAGATTGTCTACATTT
This sequence comes from Arctocebus calabarensis, assembly GCA_963573935.1. Classification (NCBI taxonomy): domain Eukaryota; kingdom Metazoa; phylum Chordata; class Mammalia; order Primates; family Lorisidae; genus Arctocebus; species Arctocebus calabarensis. The sequence goes on from CAUYON010035901.1 coordinate 14,440, forward strand.
GCATGCATAATTGATTATAAAAAACTAATTTAGTTCTGAATATGGTATAATAATAGATAAATTTTAGCACATGTGTAATTTTCAGGATAAAAAAACCGAGCTGTTTCTTTGAATTATTTTATGTTCTATTTAAAATGTTCCAATTTTTTTCTTTCTTTCTTTCTTTCTTTCTTTCTTTCTTTCTTTCTTTCTTTCTTTCTTTCTTTCTTTCTTTCTTTCTTTCTTTCTTTCTTTCTTTCTTTCTTTCTTTCTCTTTCTCTCTTTCTCCTTCTCCTCCTCCTTCTTCTTCTTCTTCCCCCCGCTCCCCCCCCCTCCCCCCCATCTGTCTCTCTCTCGTCTCTTTCTTCTTCTTCTTCTTTTTTTTTTGTTGCAGTTTTTGGCCGGGGCCAGGTTTGAACCCGCCACCTCCAGTACATAGGGCCGGTGCCCTATTCCTTGAGCTACAGGTGCCACCAATTCCAAATTCTTTTGTTTAGAGAGATAAAAAGGGTGATTTCCTTTAAAACAATATTACACATATTATATTAGAATGCCTGACAGAGACCACAAGATAAGGAACTGATCATATTTTAATTTTAAAGGCTCGCTGAGAGGGAAAAAAGTCTTTCATTTCATCAGAGGAGACTGTGATGGCAAAGCAGTGTACATGAATACAAAAACCCACTCTTTCATACACAAAAACCCCTTTTCTCTCTATAAAATCTGTATGACCTTGGTCTGGTCAGTTATTGTCTGTGTGCCTCAGTTTCCAAAATAGGGAAATGAGGAGACTGTAATGTTCCTTCTATCTAAAATTTCTCCTGAAATTTCTTCTAGGTTCTTTGTGTGTATGTGTGTGGCTTATTTCAAAGTAAATAGAGTAGAAAATAAAGTTCTTGGAACAGAAATCTAAAACCAATTTTTTCTTCATTGTAGAGAAATAGAGTATGCAGGGCTGAATACAAGCGAGCAAAGTCAAGCTTCTGAGCCTGTAAAGTCTGTCCAGCCTGAAAGAGTACCAAGGCGGCTTTGATTTTCTGAGGTTTAGCAACAGGAGCTTGTACAAAATCAAGTACTTCCATGGCATAGAAATCCCAATTAAGAACTTCTCTTAAAGCCAAAAGAGGTTGAATTAGAATATTATTGGCACAAGTGGAGGGATTGATAAATGTGGGGAATTCTGCCCCTCGGAGGTCATGTTTCTGAACTTGCTGTGCACATGCACGGCCTGTGAATGGCACATTCTTCAGAGCTCTGTTTCTTCTCCTTTTGACATTGTGGATGCGCCTCCTCTCGTAACTCCTTTGTCCTGGTTCTTTTTTGCTCTCTACTTCTTGGTCAGGTTTATTCTTTGGTTAAGTGGGGGTGCACCCCAACATTCTGTATTTTCAAATTCCGACTGTCGTGATTTTCCCAGAACAATTTCATTCGATTCTGTAACCTCAAGTATTGACCTGTATCTGGCTAATTGAAACATTTTAGTCTCTAGCTCTGATGCTATGTAATTTGCTCACCTTGACCAGCTCCTTTCCATGAGTACCCACTCCTTTCAGATCAAGTTCGGAGCTGACGCAGCCATGGGCATCTAATCACTTTACAGCTTCATCTCTCACCGCTTGTCATTATTTTGTACGTGACGGTCCAGACTTAAGACTTCATTCCAGTTTTTATTTTTTAATGAACCTGGTTTTCCTAACCGGTGGTCCTTTATACAGGTTATGGCTTCTACCGGGAACATATTTTTCTTTCTCCATGTTTTAGTTTAGGACGTCCTTGCTACTAGAAGCCTTACTGGACCACGGTCCCCTCAACTTCACACCCTTGTATCAAACACATTACCAATTAGTATATTTGGAATAACATTAACATATGGTTCTGTAACTCTGTTATCCATCCATCATAATCTAAGATCTTTAAAGATGAAAATGTATGACCCCTGGTCAGTTGTTCTGTCTCCACTGCTATATACACTATTTCTAAGTGAGAAATAGTAATCACAATATTGATTGAATAGATGAAGAGACAAATGATGAACTTTGTCCTCTCTTACATTAATTCCACAAATTCTACTTCTAGAAACAAAACTCATAATTTTGCCCACAGAAACTGCTTTTCCTTCTCTTCTCTTCCATGGTTAATAGCATCTGTTTTGGTCAAGCTGCAAGAACTAAAAATCCACCTGAGAATAACTTACCAAATTCTCTCTGCTATCTAGTCTCTTGATTCTAACTCTGCCCCAATTTACCAGTGTCAACCTAACTTATCAGCCTGTTTTTGTTTTAAAATCAATGATTACTTTGAAACATTTAGAAATCAAGGCATTTCTAATACAAATGTTAATTTCTATGTTGTCTTTAAAAATGGCACCTCTAGTGACCCCAGGCAAAAATTCCTGAGGATAACAATTCACTGAAACCAAGTGACAGCTTCCCCCACTACAGAAGGGCACCCTGCACGTTTGGCCAGACCTCTTATGCAGTCTGTGTCACTCAGTCGGTCATCTGCCTGACCAGTAAATATTGTGCTGCCCAAATAAACATTTGGGTATGTCTTATTTTCCATATAGCCAGATTTCCAACTTTTAATTAGATTTCATCATGTAATTCTTTGGCCCAACAGTCCCTTAATAGCTTTCTTTTTTCCCTGGCATCCAGAGAGTAATCGACAGTTTGTGTAACGAGTGTCAGAACAAGACGATCAAACTCAAATGCCTCCTGCAAGCAGGAAAAATAAAGAAATAAGTTCAGCATTATGGAGAATGAAGGGTTGGAGAGCACGTTCTTTCTGTGAAGGGAGCTAAGTTTTCTATGATTATTGCCATCTAACTATTTAAAATCAGAGTCACCAGATATTCCGATTATTTTTCAAAAGTTGTTGGAAAATTCATCTTTTATGGGAAGTTTATTAATTTTTAAAGGCCAACCAATCCTAATCAAATCAAAACTAAGAAAATCTTGTGCTTCACAAATGAAATGTACCTAAATATTGGTTTGTAGTCCTCTGGCCCAAACCCAATATTTCTTATGAAGGATACTAAGAAATCAACTGGACAGCTTCTTAAACCCAAATTTAAGAAATTTTCAAAGACTCATTCAGATTTGGTTTTGTCCAGAATCCGCGTTTCTTACAGTGCTCTTAATTCTGATTTGCACGGTCCAATCACTGGACTGAGTCATCTGTCTTCAAAATTCTGGTTAAAAATGATGGTTTCTTCCTTTCTCTAATAATAATTTATTGTACCATTTTAAATTAAATGGGAAACAATGAATGGGTATAGCAAGATTGGTCCAGATAATCCAGCTAGAAGGCTAACATTTTCCTCCGTAACCCCCATTGTTCTGAGCTGACACCCAGTTTTACAAGGTGAGAAGATTGGTCCGAATCAACTGCTTGTCCTGTATTAATAACTGTCCAGTTTACTCATTCTTATGACCCGATAGTCATCAGCGAGGTTGGATGGGTGTGCAGGGACGGCCTTGCCTGCGTGCCATTCTCACTTACGGTCTGAGGCTGATGCACTTCTAACATCTGAACCTTGCTGGCCACGGGAGACACTTACAACCAGGTTCAGACTTTCACTTACAGCTTCTGCCTGATGTTCTACAGTGTCACACTGGCTTATATTTCATTGTCCATGTAGAGCAGAGACTCTACTCAGAAATGGAAGGATTAGAAATATTTCGCAAGTAGCTTAATGACTTCTACACTTAGCAAGAAGGATTTAGGTCTCGGGTGTACCTCATCTTCGGTAGTTCCTGGTTATTCACGCTGCCCGACTCCTCCACCGTGTTTTATGTGTAACACATGCAGAATGTTTCTGATGTTAATTGTCACCTTTTTTTTTGACACAGTTTATTTGATGCATCTTCAAAGCCTCCTTTGATGGCTTCCAGGAATAAAAAGCACAGCTATTTGGGCTGTGAAAACATGGCCTCAATTGCAGGTATTTAAAAAAAGAGAGTTTTTTAAGTGTAAGCCTGAAATCTCAAACCTTTGTGACAGTAACAGCCGTGGAGAGCAGGATTAGACAGACAGGGAGCCGAGAGTGTGATGCACTTGTGTGCGGCTGCGTGCTTCGTGCCTGGCACAGCAAGTAGGATTCACTATTTGCCAATTGATTATGTACGTGAATCCAACACTGTTATACATGTAAACACACAGACACATCTGTGCTTTGAATGACTCCTTACTGGGGGTTCTCAGATACATTTTGACACTTAACAATCAGTTTTATCTTTAAATTTTAGTGGTTTAAGACTTCCGACATCGCCAATGGTGAGTCATCCTTCTCAGAAACAATGCTAATGATAGATGAGTTCAATTGCTGTGCTGAACCTTAAATTTAGTAGCACATAAAATTAGCACCACTAGGATAAGCTTGGATTTAATACAGTGAAATAGCCTAATTCAGTGGCCCCCGCGTTTACTGGATTTTGGACCATATGAACAATGATTATGAACGGAGGCTCTGCTATTTCAATTGGCTGGGAGGGAAACAGGATTACCTTCTTACACCAAACAAAGGCTCCGGAAGGGCCACTAGTCGTACATAATGGAAGCAGAAACAAAACTACTAAAATGTACTTCCAAATCCTGAACGTCTAAAAACGTCTCTCCAGGTTGAGATTTTGCAAAACCATTATTTAGTTTCACATGGACCATTGACGTTTTTCAGTTATCTTGTAGAGGCTATTTGATAAAATGCTGTGAGAGGATGCGTTCCATGCCCTGGATAATTCCTGGGATGCTGACTGTGATCTCAGTCACAGCGCTGCTGGTGTTCTTCAGGTAGGCCTGACCTAATCACATGAAGGCTTTAAGCCCGTGTCTAGAGGTCAGTCAGGGAGGTGAGCCGGTTCAAACATGAGAGAGATTCTTCATCACATACCGGACAGCCTCTGGGAGGTGACACTTGACAGTGGGCAGGGAACATGGGAACTTGACTTCTACCCGAGCAAGGGACTGGATTTTGCCAACAACCTGAAAGTGCTTGAAAGCTGACTCTTCCTCTGAAACACACTACCCAGCCAGGTTTTGGATTTCGGCATTTTGAGGCCAGAGCGGAGAACCCAGACACGCTATGTTGTTCTTTGACCTATAAAACTATATGCTGATATATGGATGTTGTTTTATATCATTACATTTGTAATGATTTTTTATACCAATAGGGAAAACTAATACCACTGTTATTCTAATTTAAAAAATACCATTTTGTTCAATGTTTAAACTATGCTAGGCACAGTGCATTTTGCAACCATCCTTTCAGTTAATAATTTAAAAATCCTGAAAAATAGGCATTAAGTGTCCCATTTAACGGATGAGAACATTGAAGCATATACAAGTTAAGTAATGTGCCCGGGGTTACAAAGTTATTAGGGTATGACTCAAAATTGAATTTAAATTTCTTTGATTCTAACGTTTAGGATCTTATGTGAGCTTTTAAATTGAATTTAAATTTCTTTGATTCCAAGGTTTAGGGTCTTGCTTACATACATGGCACAGAATGAGATACGACATTGATGGAATACTCAACCTACCCAAATCTTATATTTGAACCCTCAGTAAGAGATAAAGAGATTTTGTTTTATTTTGTTTTTTATGAGACAACATTACTAGGTATGGACTTTAAGAATTTCAAATTGTTATATATGAAGCTTTTTCTCTTCAAATTTTTATGAAAAAGCTGAATTATATCCACCAATTATTTTGGATGTCACTTATATCTCAAAGTTGTTATTAATCTGAATAAAATCATAATTCCATAATAACTAACTTTTAAAGTGCATTATTGATACATTCATAATGTTTAATTTTCTTTTTATTACCCTAACCTATGTTGAATACATGTCTTTTAAAACCATTTTAAGATGGTTAATGTTCTTGTATCTTTATTAAATACCTTATGAAATAGTGTCATAATGTTAACTTTATAGCTAAAAGGCTAAACTATTACACGTTATGAATTCCATATAATAAAATCTATTTTTATCTTTAAGCCTTTAATTGCAAAATTATTCTTCAAACTAGTTACAAGTCATTCCATATTTTGAGATTGGCCATTATCTCATCGTGTGTGTGTGTGTGTATGTATATATAATATATATATATATATATATTTTTTTTTTTTTTTACTTAGTATTTTGCTGCCCCCTTACCTCTCTGATGACCTCTTCTCTTTCTTTTTCAATCCATATAGATATCAGTCAATGTCATTTTCATTCTCGTTGGTTGCATCCTTCCCTAAGGATGTAGCTGCCCTTCTGGGTATTTGGTTCCCAAATCTTTTCTTAGTGCGTTGACTACCTTGGCAGGTGTGCAGCACCTCCTAGCTCTGTCTTTTAATGCTTACCTAGCTGCTGTCTTCGCTGGTTCTAAACACTCCCCTGGATACTTATCTTATTTTTAGCTAAATGAAGTACTTCATTCATTCATTCTCTATATTCCTGTCCATTCCCTATCATCTGTCTTGGCCATGGCTGCTAATTTCATTTTTTATAAGACACATGATTTGGGACATAACTTTCAGGTTAGTGGAGATGTAATTTGTAAGACTAGGCGAGGTAAGAGAAGGAGAAAAATCAAGGATGTTTCAAAGTATATTGAAACAGGCAAATGGATAGAAATTGTTTACTTTTACTTAAATAGGAAAGATCTGAATTGTGGTTATTAGTGTAAATGTTTCCTGGGTAGATTTCATTGTTTCATCCCCATGGCACTTAACACAGAACCCTGCATGGGATATCACCCTGCAAATGTTTAATAATTGGATAAGCCAGTCTAACTTTATTGTCTTTTATCTTTTTTGCAAACCATTGCTTTATTGCCTGTAAATCTGCTAAGTCTTAAGTTTACTTCCTAATAATGACCAACAACCGCGTGGCAGCTGCTAAAAGTTTAGAGACATAATCCCAAAACTTTTACCTAGTTGCTGTCTGTGGTTCTGTTATGATTTTATCTAAATAGTTTTGAAGCTAGTTCTGTTTCCAAACTATACTTTTGTTGTTGAATGGAATATAAGTTAACCTCTTAACTTATGTTTTTCATTTTCTTTTTTACTTTTTTTTTAATTACCTACAGCTCAAGGTATAGTTGATGTACAAAAGACACCCACATTTAATGTACACTTTTTTTTTATGAATTTAGTCTTCTTCACATGCCCACGATACCATCACCACAATCGAGGTGCTAAATGAGCTTTAAAAAATGTTGGCATTGGTCTGGCGCAGTGGCTCATGCCTATAATTCTAGCACTCTGGGAGGCTGAGGCAGGTGGATTCCCTGAGCTCAGGAGTTCAAGACCAACCTGAGCAAGAACGAGACCCCCATCTCTACTAAGAACAGAAAAAATAAATTATCTGGGCAGGTGGTGCACTCTTGGAAGGCTAAGGTTGGAGGGTCCCTTGGATCCAGAAGTTTGAGGTTGCTATGAGCTAGGCGGAAGCCACGGCATTGTAGCAAAAAAGAAAAAAGAAGGAAAAAAAAGAAACAGGCAATTGTAGATCTTTTATTGTTACTATACATCACTGAATAAAGACATGATGCTGGTCCATCATCTTTTGGTTGGCAGCTTCAGAAGGGGCGGATAGTACGTTTTCTTGAAGCCCGTGGAGTTGCCTATAATGGATACAACTGTCCACATTTAAAGGTGGGCTCTGAAGTCTCAGGAAATGCCAAGTCTGAATTGATCACAACCAGTTACAGATTCCTTTGTTCCTTCTCCTCTCCCGTTGCTTCACTTGATTAGCCTTAAAAAAAGTTAGTTTAAAAATTATTTCTTTAAATGTGGAGTAATGAGTTTTTATTAGATTTTACAACCTAAATGGAGAGTATGTGTTATGTCAGGTTTAAAAGCACCTCCTTAAATTTGGAGCCAGTGATTTTTATCAGACTTTAGAACATCTTTGGGCAGTTTTGGGTAAGCTTCCACAGACTGGCGTCTGCAGTTTGATACACTTTGGTTAATGCCTTTGTTAATGTATTACCTTTATGACTCCAAATCCAATGTGATATTTGAGCCCTCCAAAGTTTCATGTCCTATTTGAAAATGAAGATAACATTTGATAAATAACAGGCATGGATTTATGTTGGTCAAATTGGTGGATGAAGAAAGGAACTGTGTTTTAAAGTTATCTGTTACCTGTGAAAATAAGCCAACATTCCTCATGTGAACATTGATGTGGCTGAGAGTTCCTTGGTCACAGACGGTTAGGCAGGTATCTGAATGGACAAACCAAACTAGTACACAAGATTGTCATAACTGGCATGGTATGGAAACGAAAGGACTCTTTGATGAAAGACGATTCAGAGACATTTGGTTTGATACTAAATTTAGATTAGTTTCATTGGAGCAAGAGGCTGTGTATTAACCACAAGATGGGTGTGTTAATGCAGCCATTTCTATACCAGAACCAGTCTAGCAAACATGAACCTGGAGTCCCTGACCATGCAATGCATGTAATTGAGATAATAATTAGATTATTCTTACAGAGGTGCCAGTTCTGTTAGGCAATATCCTATTTAACTTTATAACTGTTTATTTCCAGTATCAAAATATCTCAAAGAAGAGAAGAGTAATTAATTTTTCAATATTACCTACCGCAATTATGATATGCTGTACAGAACATGAATATTGCAAAACAGAACAATGAGAGTCCAGTACTTTCAAAGTCAGAAAATAATTCCTCCTGACACAGCATAGTATGTTAAATAACGGTATTCCCTATGAAGCTGAGTTCAAGGTTTGAGAGTGGAGTTGAGAAATCAGAAGTTATAAAATATTTTCACCCGAGTATCATCATTGCGCCATGGGACATCCCCAGGTGCAGAGTCAATCGTGGATAGAGAACTGCGTTAATAGCAAGGGATGTTTGGGGAGAGCTGGTATTGCTTCTCCCAGTGAAGCAAAGATCATCACTGCCGTCATCATCACTGAGCGAGTGCTTACTCTGTTAAAGCAGGCTGTATGTGCCTCCTATATGCTAAGCTTTTCCTCCTCATGCTGACCTCATGTCATAGGGCTACTTCAAGCTCTACAAAGGCAGACATTTCTATCTGTTTCTTTTCTCGTATCCCCAGGTCCCAGAATAGAGCCTGGCCCACTGTGTGCTCATTAAATATTATTTGAATACATGATTGAGGAAATTGAGGCACTAAGAGGTTCAATAACTTGTCCAAGTTTATGTAGGTAAGCAAGTGACAGAATTTAGAACCCAATTGAGTTCTTTTCACTCTACACAATACTAATCAAATGAAATGCAACGTAATGTTTAAAACCTGCAGAATTGTTCCTCTCTGGGTGTTGAGGGTCTACGGGCCTGTGATAAAACCCCTTTATTCTCTTCCTAACCCCCAACTCAAATAAAAACTAAACAGAAAGTAGACTTGTGGGGATCAGAATACCTGCGTTACTAGAGATTGGAGAATGAAGCTTAGGTGTGTGGCCATAGCCATGCACCCCAATAACTCACCCTGGGGAATATCGGGGTGTGCACATTGACGGCACCACGTGGCGCGTGTGCCGAGCCCCCATGTGCAGCCAGAGAGAGCCGCCGTCTTTCAGAGCCTTCTCCAGATGGTGGCCTGTGTCTGGCCCCCTGTGCTTATCACAGGGAGGCAGAAGAGAGCAGGGCACAGCTCTGCCGGGCAGGGAAATCCGAAAACAGAGGAACTGGCACAGATGATTATTTCCAGTTCCTTTTCCCAAATTTACTTGTCACAAAAGTCGCTGCTCCTCCTTTCAGGGGAGATGTGAATGGGGATGAAATAATAATACTTCGGTATTGCTCCCTCTAGGGAGGAAATTGTCCATGGAAATGTGAGATGCGGGGAACGAGTTTCCCCTCCACCCCTGGACCTGACCTCCACGGAGGGGCAGTTACGTGTTATTCATTCTGTCCGTCCCAGAAAATAGACTATGCTCATCCTGAGACCGTTAGATTAGCTCCTTCTGTCCTGTGACAGACTCTGCGGACTCGGGGTTCATGTGATCTCAGAAGGGATTGTGATAAGGAAGCTCTGGGTTCCGCAAAGACATACTTATTCTAATTCAGCTGCCAGAGACTCTGTTAATTGCTTGATAAAAAATGAAGGAGAGGAGCTGTTAGATGTTATAAATTTGGAAAGCTGAAAAGCAGTGATTTCTTTGGCTCAGTGAGTTTGCCATACCCCCGGATAATTTCAAGTAGTGTTTTCCTCCCAGGCAAGGATGTGCAGAGACTCTAATAAACAAGTTCTTAAATGGGAGGTTTAGAGAAAAATCAGAAAATGGACAAGTAGATAGGCTTAGGAAAATTCATAAAATGGGACCAGACAGAAGGATAAACTTAGAGTTTTGGGGAGAAGACGTTAAAAACAAAGCAAAAGAAAGCTGATGTTGAAATTACTAAAGTTTTCTGAGGAGCAAAGTAGAACAGTGTTTGAAGAAATTAATTTTGGGAGTTGAAGGGGTAAAGATGAACATGAGCAGGAATGTTGAGTGTAGTGATCCACTAATCTAATTGACACGTGTATGATGTTGGCACCTTATGTGAAGCAAGAAATATCAAATTTTGGCAAGTTTGAAGAGGGTGGAGATGAGGCCACATGCCTCTTGGAATAGGTAATACGTTGGTGCCATCATGAGAATAATGATTGAGGGATATAAACGAAACTGTTGTAACCACATTTAGTTTCAAGGGGCCTAATATGTAATCAGATGATGCATTTGGAAAGAGTCTTACTATTATTGAACTGCCATTTTGATTTAACTGGTAATATTTTAAAGTAAAACAAAATTATAAATAAATGAAAGTGAGTTAGAAGCATGTAAAGGATATATATATATATATGTATTTTTTGTTTGTTTGTTTTAGAGACAGAGTTTCACTTTGTCACCCTTGGTAGAGTGCCATGGCTTCACAGCTCACAGCAACCTCCAGCTCCTGGGCTTAGGTCATTCTCTTGTCTCAGCCTCCTGAGTAACTGGGACTACAGGCACCTGCCACAACGCCCGGCTAAGCATGTAGGATAGACTGTCGTGTGTTTTCTTCCGTTGGTGTTCTGGTAGTGCCGTACTTAGCATAGCCATGATTACTTGGTGGTTCCTTTTCTCAGAGGGTTCTTTGGCAAAGGGAAAAATCAGAAATTCTACGTATTTAAATCAGCTACACCCTTTAGGAAGCGTTAAAGCAAATTCTTTGTACATGTACCAATTCTTCTTGTGTTTTCTTTAATTTAATAATAACTTTGATTTAGAAAGGAATTTATGAATCCATTTAAGAAAAGTTATTTGCAGTTAAAAGATCTACTGGGGGTAAAATGGAACATAGCCTGACCCCAAAGGATGTATTATCGCTTCATTGAGCTTGCAAAGGAAAGGACAACTGCTGTTTAAAGCACCATTTAGAAACACAATCTGTTGGAGCATTTTTAAAGCATGATGGATGCTTAATTCTAAAAAATATTGTTTAGTGCATTGAAATGCTAAGAGTCTGTTGACTACTTATACATTCCTCTATGTTTATACCACAGGAAGTGAACAATGGCAGTTAGGAGGACTATTCAGGTTAAGAAAATGCTGGCAACAAAGAAAGCAAGACATTGGGATTGAAGCATTTAATATAAATTTATATAGCACTGATATGACTCAGCAGGCAAATGACAAAGAAAGTGAAGGGTTGGCGTGGGTGGAGGGTGCCTCGGGAGGGAGTGGACTGGGATATTTTTATCCAAATGCACAGATTAAGAGTCTACTCAGTTCATGGCTGCCTGTGAGGTTTGTATAAAGTGAGTGAGCGTGTGTAATTACATCCACGTCTTTCCTTCTCTCGTGGATGTTGAGAGTCTCAGACACAGGTGGAGCCAGCCATGATATAGATGAGGTGGAACTGGGTGACAAATTGAAGCTCGAAGTGAGGTGACAGGTACAAGAAGAGAGGCGCCAGCAGTGAGGGATGTTAAAAGGCTCCCTTGCCTCATCCATCTGGGACGAAGCGCTGCCCTCCTTGAGACCATGGCTGAATTTTCAAGAACCAAGGAGGTAGCTGGGATCACCTGGCTAGTTAGTTGGTTTACAGCTTGAGTGAAATTTTTTTTTTTTTAAAGAATCACTTAGCTCATTTTAAAATGATGCATTGATCATTGGTGTGGGTTTGGGGTCAGTTGGAGGTTGAGAACAGAGATCAAGCACTAGAAATTCTTAGGAGTAATCTCTGAGGGAGAAATTGTGAATCAGAATATGGTGAAATGAATGATAACAACAAACACCCATGTTCCCTGTCTTGTTCATGCCTTTTTTGATATTGATACTGTAAGCCAGCTCCTTGTTTTGAAAAATTACTGAATTAGGATGAGACTCTGTGATAACCTATTTCTTGACTATTACTTTAAGTTTCTCAGTCCACAAAGCTAAAAACCTTTTCTACACATAACAGAGACTCATGATTATGCAGAAAACTGCAGTGGAATAAGGTGCTACTTTCAACATGTTGCAGGTGTTAATATCTAAGCTCTAGAGTTGGATATGAATTCTGATCTTGGCTCTGCCACTTACCTGCTGGATCATCTTGGACAAGTAACACAGTTTTCTGAATGTTGGTTTCTGCATTTGCCAAGGAGAGAAGTAACAACTAGCTCATAGGGCTTACAAGATAAGGTAAAATAATGTATGCAAAATACTTAGCAAAGCATAGCATATGGTGTGCACTCAGTAAAAGATAGTCATTTTTATTCATTCTCTCATAAACGTATTTACTTCATAAGTATTTATCCAGCGGTAAGTGTATATCAGCAATTGTTCTAATCCATTGAAATGTGGTGGTGTATTCCTGTGAATTTGCATCTTAGTGAATGGAGCAGAAATAAATAATAAACATAGTGAAGAGGTAAAATACTGTGTTAGGAAGTGATGAGCGCTATGGAGAAAATAAAAATAAATACAAGTCGAGCAAGGAAATGAGAAGTGGGAAAATTGGGAGAAAGATTAGTATTTTTTTTTTTTCAGTTTATATGGGGCTGTTAATACTATCCTCAGTGAGATACTGACATTTTGATGAGGTTTAGAGAAGGTTGAATTGAGTCAGCTCTGTGGACGGCTGGATAAAGGCATTCTGGGATAGGAGAGGTACACCTGAGGTACGAAGGCTGTGAGATGGGAGTGTGGCCAGGAGAAAGGAGCGGGAGGGTCCCAGGACACGAAGTGAGAAGTGACGTGGAGAGGACAGACCACTGGGGGCTGTGTGGGCCGTTGTAAGAGCTTTGGCTTTTATTTCTGAGTGAAATGAGGAGTTGTTGTAGAGTTCTGGTCAGAATCAGGGTGTGATTCTATTTTCTTACGTTTTCTAAGTCCCACTCCGTGTGCGGTGAAGAAAGCAGACCGCCCGAGGGCAGGGGTGGAAGCCAGGACACCAGCTAGGAGGGGTGGCCCAGGTGGGAGGCGGTGGTGGCTTGGCCCAAAGTGGTATCAGTAGAGTTCTTGAGAGGCGTGGATTCTGCATGTATTTTGATGATTGAGGTAACAGGCTTCCTGATGCATTGGATGTGGGTGTGAAAGAGGAGAATCAAAAGATAATTACAAGGTTTTGGTCTAAGCGTGAGAAAGGAGGATAATAAATATGATTTTATTTTTTGGTAATTTGTGCTTTCTTATTTTACACACTTAAAAAAGAACAGGGATACACTTGTACTTCTTTATACGCTCCACAGAACTGTTTAAAAATGACATGCACAGAATTTGTTCTGAGTAAATGATAGTTGAACCTCTCTGGCATAAGGGGGACGAGTGCATTGCTTAGAGAAAACAGTAAGGCAGGCTAAGGTAATAAGGCCTTCTAGAGACAAACTTCTTTCACTTTGCAGCTGGTTTAAAGCCTGCTCCCTTCTGTTCATCTTCCATTGAATTGTCTGATCCAGGCACTTTGCTACAGACATTTTCCAGAATCAATAGCACGCCCACAGCCTCCTTGATTGCAGAAAATGGCCTTCTTTTGTCAGAGCCTAGGTCGTGATGTGGCCTCGTTGTACTCTGGCCCCAGAGAGACAAGTAGTGCATGGTCAATGGAAATGCACAATGGAGAAAATTGCCTGACTGGGGGAAAAAAAAAAAAAAAGCTCCAAAAGGTCTGTCTAAAATGTCTCTGACAAGGGCAAAAGCAAATCTCAGTTCTTCTCTTTATATAGCGATAGATCCTTGGGAACTAAAGAGAACCACCACAGTGCTTCCAGGGACTGATGTGTATCATTTCTGTATTGGATTTAGATTTTTGTGAACATTTACAGATGGGATACATAAAAACTTTCATACTCACAAGAGAAGCAAACATCATCATTCCTGGGAGGACCACAGGAAAAAAAATCAATGATGTAAGCTTACTTTACTTTTTTGGTTTTCTCTTCGTAATCCATGAGTCACAAAATAAGCAGAACGTTGAGGCCCAACAGCTGTAAATAGAGTACAGAGATATAGTGTCGATTCCAGAAACGGGAGCACTAGAGTATCAGGGAACAGATCGAATACACTGATTTCGCTACAACTGTCTCTGCGATTACAAACTGCATGTGTTTTTATTACACAAGGTGTAATAAAGCCTCATTTATAGTGATTCTGCGCTCTTGTGGCTAAAGTCTGACAGTCCCACATTTGGAGTTCAGTGCAGGAAAACCTGGGGAGAATCTCTTTGATCTGTTAGCTGAGGCTGTGCCACAGCCGCCTTTTAAACCTGACAGGAGAGCTGAAACAGCAAGTTAAAAGAATACCAGGAATAGCAGGAAAAAGTCAGAGTGGACAGATAAAAATTGCTTTTTTCAATAACACCCCAAATGTATCAACCTACAAGTTTATATAATACATACTTTGAAAAGAAAAAATGGTAGAAACTGAATTTAGGCCAGGGCAAAATCAAATAGTAAATTTAACTCTTTATTTCAACCATAACCTGTAATCATTGTCCTAGAAGGTCACAATTTTGCATATGTAAGTCTCAAATGTTATTTAACTATTCAAAAATCCTTTCACATGTTCTGCTTTTGAAAATTTTATCTGCAAAAACTTATTTCTTGTGTCTCTAGTTATTTTTGTAGCAAATGTCTAAAAATATTGTGTTGTTATGAAAAGTAGATGGGCATAATTAGGATTTAGTTACACATTTAGAACAGAGTGAACTAATGTTGTGAATTTCAAAGAATGCTGAGTTTGAAAACTTGCATTAAATTAAAATGAGTATTTCCTGATCCTGTCAAGGCATAGCCTCTAAAACACTTTTAAAGACCACCAGAGAATTCTACTATTACTAAATTCTTTAGTTAATGGTTATTTAATAACTATAAAAATTACCCTTTTCTCATTCTTTTTCTCCCATGTCTAGTGAAACTTTGTGGTTAAATTTCTTCTATCTGTTTCTGCATTCATTTTGAGGTCCAAACCCTATGCCACAGCTATTTTCTTAGGATTTTCTCCCTAAATAAAAATCTAGATCTCCTAGAGTATCATGAAATGAGCTTATTATAAGTATTAATATTCATTACAGTTAATGTTGCATGCCCCCCACCCCCCGTCTTTCTCTCTTTGTGTCTGTAAGCCTGCAACTATGGTTAAATGAGTTGAAATTATGGAAATAAAAGGATCTTAAAAGCAGAAGGAAAAGTCAGTTTTTTTAAAAAGCATGCTTTTTACGTAGAAGGATGATCTCTACACGCTTCCTCTGGGAAGCCTCCTCTGCCCTTAGGTTTGAGTTCAGTATCATGCCACCCCTTTCCCCTCTCACGGTACTCCTCAACATTGCTGATTATCTTGACCATTTTTCACATTTTTATGGGCATAATCTGTTTACTTATTTCTTTTTCCTCCAAGATCGTGATGGTTATTCTGTGTTATTTGTCTTTTATTTTATTTTATTATATTTTTTGTTAAATCATAGCTGTGTACATTAGTGCAATCATGGGGTACAGTGTGCGGGCTTCGTATACAATGTGAAATATTTTCATCCAACTGTTCGACATAACCTTCATGGGATTTTCTTGGTTATTGTATGAAAACATTCTGCATTTAGTAAGTTTCACCTGTACCCTTTTAAGATGCACCCTAAGTGTGATCCCACCATTTACCCTCCCTCCACCCATCTTCCCCCCTCCCCCGCCATTTGTCTTTTATCTAACTATGCTACACGGTATCATAGGCACTCAATAGGATTTTTCATTTTTGTTTTTTCTTCTTTTTTAAAATTTCAGACTATTACGTCGTGTTTGCATACATTGTTTTTGTAGAGATTGAGTCAAAGTTGAAACTGTGCCCTTCACCCAGCTAGTGTGAGCTCTACCCTGTAGATGTAAATTTAGCTCTCCCTGCCCCTCACTCTCTCCAGCTGTATTTTCATTGAGATTCACTCGATGTACATGTCCTTAAGGTTGATCATTTGGTTCCAGTTTGGTGCTGCGCACCTGTGTTTGTTTCTCCATTCTTGTGATGTTTCATATAGAAGAATGGTTTCCAGATCCATCCAGATTGTCACAAAACATACTAGATTGCCGTTCTTTATGAGTGAGTAATACTTCCTGGCACACATATACTACGTTTTATTAATCCATTCATGTATCGGTGGGCTCTTGGGTTGTTTCCACATCTTTGCAATCATGAATCGTGCTGCTCTAAACATTCAACTACAGGTGTCCTTTTTAAAAACTGACTTTTTTTTCCTTTGTGTAAATACTCAGCAATGGGACTGCTGGATCAAAGGGTAGGTCTGCTCTACGTTCTTTGAGGAATGTCCGTAACATCTTCCTAGAGTTTGCCCTAGTTTCTCCCTCACCAACAGTGTGCGAGAGGTTTCTCTCTCTGCATCCACGCCAGTGTCCGTCCTATTGGGACGTTTCCAGACTAGCCGTTCTCACTGGAGTGAGACTGGTATCTCATTGGGGTTTGGATTTGCATTTCTCTGATGATTAGAGACATTGAGTATTTTTTTCATAAATTTGTTGGCCATTGGGGTATCATCAAAGGATAAAAGAGGAGCGAAGGAAGAAGGGAAAAAATAAAGAAAATTCATTTATCCATCTCTTAGTGTCTTTCTATACTTAGCCTTCTTTGTAAGGTTCAGGTTTAAGATAAAATAATATAATTATTCCAGTATAAACACTAGCCAATTCCACATCAAAATTAAGATATATGTGATCTATGTATATCAATTATCATATCTATATAATATATATCATGTATATATGACCTACGATTTATATTATAGATGAGATACACATATGTAGATATGTTTGAGACATGATGAAAAGTTTAAATGGCCCGTGTTTATGACAACTAACACTGATTATTTTACAGTAGATTTCTTTATTATCATTATAATCTATCTGATTATATTTATTATAATCTATCTGATTATATTTCCCAATCATATAACATAAAGCTGGCTCACGAAAGGTGTGCATAAATACACATAGTTTAATTATAGTAGCATTATTCAAAATATCAGTCTCAAACTAAGTGGAAAATCTTTGTACTTGTGTTTATGAATGGCATTTTATTACTGTACTAGCTATGAGTGTGAAGTTTGAGTATGGGATTTGATGTCAGAGAAAAATATTTCAATGTATCTCTGTCTCATATTAGCTGTTGAATTTGGATAAGGTATAAAATTAATATAATTATACACAGTTCATATGATAATCACAGAGATAAATTGGGATCATATATATATGATATAGTCCAAGCTTATGGTAAATGGTTAATAGTTGTTAAATTCCTCCTGTTATCACTCTTTGGAAATTCAGCAAATAAGACAAGCTCTTAAGGGTTGTTATTTGAGTTTCTAAAAGTTCCTAATTACATGTTAGGTATAGAATCATCACAACCTTTTTCAGTATACATACCTCCAGGAAATGGCATAATGTAATACCTACCTATGTGATGAAGTTGATTACTTTAGTAGATTTCTTTTTTTTCCTTTTTAGTACTTTAAGCTAAATTTATTTTTAAGAAGAAAGTGATACTATCATCAAATTAGAATATCAATAAGCTGTGTGTGTTGTAAGTACAGAGTTTCTTTTTGAGGCTGATCCAGGAGATGCAGGGAGAGAGAGAAAGGTTTGTAATATTGCCAACAGGGCTCTGGAATACATTTAGCTTTGTAATGTTGTAGATGAAAAATTTTGGATTGTTGAATATGAGAACTGAACTCTTGTTTAAAACAAAGCCACTGATCTTAAAAACCTGTATTTTTTAGCATCTGAATCTAAAAGCTTGCTTTATAGTCCTTCCGCATATGATTAATGCAATTCAGCAATTTATCATCATAATAATTTTCCTGCATGTAATTTATTCCAGATTACCCGCAGGTATAAAAATGATACTTTGACTTATTTCATATGTTAGTGTGATAGGATTTGTATGGCCTTATCCTTATTTTATTATCTTATTCAACTAGAAGAGAAAAAGAATGAATTCCCTATTTAAAAGCCATGTTTCTAAAGAAAATACAACTGTAGGCATACCTTTGGGCTATTGCAGGTTCAGTTCTAGACTACGATAATAAAACACGTATCACGACAAAGTGAGTTGCATGAGGTTTTGGTTTCCCCGTGCATATAAAAGTTATGTTTATACTATTTTGTAGTCTATTAAGTATGCTAGCATCATGCTTTAAACAACAGTGTATGTTAATAAAAATATTTTATTGCTCAAATATGCTAATAATCATCTAAGCCTGCAGCAAGATGCAATCTTTTTGCTGTTTGAGAGCCTTGCTTCAAAATTGGTGGCTGCCAGTGGGTCAGATGGTGTTGAGGTGGTTGTGGGGATTCCGTGAAATAAGACACGAGCAACGTTGGCACATTTAATTGACTCTTAGTCTCAGAAGGGTTCTACGGGATTCTGTGTGATAGAATTTTACCCACAGAGCTGTTTTCAGAATTGGAATCCCTTCTCTCTAATCTTTCCTCTGTTTTATCAACCAAGTTTATGTGATAGTCTAGATTCTTTGTCATCACTTCAGCAGTGTTCACAATAGCTTCACCGGGAATAGGTTACATTTGAAGAGACAACTTTCTTTGTTTATCTGTTAGAGAAAATGCTTCATCCATTAAAGTTTTATCATGAAATTGTAACAGTGCAGTCCCATATTCAGGCTCCACTTCAGATTCTAGTTTTCTTGCTTTTTCCATCACACTTGCAATTACTTCTTCCATTGAAATTTTTAACATCCCAGAATCGTCTCCATGGATTGTAATCAAGTTCCAAACTCCTGCTAATGTTAATATTTTGACCCCATCCCATGAATTACAAATATTCATAGTGGCATGTAGAACTGTGAACCCTTTCCTGAGGGTTACCAGTGAACTTTCTCTAAGTCCATCCGAGGAATCGTGATTTACGGCATTTATAGCCTTATGAAATGAATTTCTTAAGTAATGAGATTTCAAAATCAAAATTACTCCTTTATCTGTGGGCTGAAGAATGCTATTGTGTTAATAGGCATTAAAACATTTATCTTCTTGTACATTCTCTTTCTCTCTTTTTTTTTTTTGAGACAGAGTCTCACTATGTCACCCTCAGTAGAGTGCTATGAAGTCACAGCTCACAGCAACCTCAAACTCTGGGCTTAAGTGATTCTCCTGCCTCAGCCTCCGAAGTAGCTGGGACTATAGGCACCCGCCACAACGCCCAGCTATTTTTTGGTTGTAGTTGTCATTCTTTGATAGGCCCAGGCTGGATTTGAACCTTCCAATTTTAGTGTATGTGGCTGGTGCCCTCGCCACTGAGCTACAGGTGCTGAGCCTTCTTGTACATTCTCGTTACGCTTTGGGTGACCAGGAGCATTATCAACAAGCAGTAATATTTTGAAAGAAATCTTTATTCTGAGCAGCAGGTCTCAAAACCGAGCTTAAAATATTCAATAAACCCATGTTGTAAGCTGATGCGCTGTCATCCTGGTTTCATTTTTCCATTTATAAAACACAGGAAGAACCGATTTAGCATAATATTAAGGGTCCTAAAATCTTTGAGATGGTAAATGAGCGTTGTCCTCAGCATCAAGTCACTGGCTGCCTTCCCCTCTGATGAGGACGCAGCTTGTCTTTGGAGCTTTGAAACCAGACATTTACTTTTTTATAGCCGTGAAAGTCCTAGATGATATTTTCTTCCAATGTAAGGTTGCTTTCTCTATATCAAAAATCTTTATTTAGTGTAGTCACCTTCATCAATTATTTCATCTGTATCTTACGTACAATTTGCTGTAGTTTTTCTACATCAGCACTTGCTACTATACTTAAATATGGAGATTGTCTCTTTTCCGAAGCCTCATGAACCAACCTCTGCTGATTTCAGACTTTTTTTTCTTCAGCTTCCTTACCTCTCTCAGCCTTCATAGAATTAGAAAGAGTTGTGCGCTGGCTTGAAGGAATGTTGTGGTCGGTTTGATCTTCTACCCAGAACACTAAAGTCTTCTCCAGATGGGCAATAAGGCTGTTTTATTTTCTTATTATTTGTGAGTTCACTGGGATAGCACTTTTATTTTACTCAAAAAACTGCTTTGCAAAGGCAACTTGGCCAAGTTTGGTGCAAGAGGCCCAGATTTCAGAGTGCCTCTGCTTTCCATATACCTACAGCAGTCTTGTGTGGGCAATGAAAGGGTCGTGAAAATCAATTAGCACGTTTTATCCTATGGACCTATTTTTTATAACAGAAAAAACAAATAGAGTAGAATGTTTCAATCCTTTAATGTTAATAACATAAATGAATTATATATCAAGGGTGTTAGGAATCTTTCTTTATGTTGATTTATAAAACATTATTAAAAAAAACAATATGTATCTCAAAAAGACAAAGTTTATCCCTATTGTATGTTGACTATCCAAATTCTTTCTCACTTATATGAATACTGGGCACAAGAAGTTAATTTTTATTTGCATAGTTTTTATTTTAAAATTCTTTTCACTTATCTGTTAGGTTCATTTCTCTCAGTTTCCTTTGAGAATAGTGTGGGATTTCAAGATGGCCACTAAGAGGTTACAAATTACTAACTCGGGAATACTAGGCTTGCAGTACCTGGTGCTCTAACCGCACTTTGGATTCAATTTCTAGCACACCTCATGACTGTTCATGTCTTAATCACTCAGATTCGTCCCAGGAGAATCTAGTTTATAATTAGAAGTTGTATCCCTGGGAGCATCTTCACTGTTCTCCCTTGTTGGAGCCCCAGACTGAACATACAACAGTTGTTTGATAAAACACCTGGAGGAATGTAAATAGTTTATGGTACCACACAGCTTCCCTTTGGAAACATTCTCCCCTTGTCTGTGAGGCTGCAGATGTCTCTGAGTTGTACTTAGTAAGCCCTTGGTGAGTATTTGTTAATTGAACCAAATGGTCCTGCTAAATGGCTGGAAACCAATGTGCATCCAGCCTTCTCTTCCCTTGCCTAGTTGATTTCCTTCACTGGTGCTTTGGGGAAGGAAGTGGGTGGCTGAATCAGTAGGTATTGAAGAAAGAACTTCAGAGGAACAGACGCATTCCAAATCTTTGACTTAGGTGACAGTTTAAAGGCCAGAGGAGTCTTTGTTCAAGATGATTAGACATTGCAGTGATTCAAAGATAGATTTACTTGGAACCCCAAAACAGAGACTAACATGGTGGTGAGATGCCTTTAGTTTTTCTTGTAAGGACTTTTTGTATCTTGTCCATAACCACACAGGAATTTAAAAAAATTAACTAACAAATAATAATTATACATATTAATATACATGTATACATTGTGGGTGAGCAAATCAGCCTAATCAGCCTATCCATTACCTCACATTCTTGTCATTGTGGTGAGAACATTTAAAATCCATTATTTTAGTAATTTTAGAATATTTGCTATGTCACTATTAACTATAGCACCTTGATCTCCAGTAGGTTACCACATCTCATTCTTCCTGTTTACCTGAAACTTTGCACCCCTTAAAATATTTCCCTTTCCCTTTTCCAGCCCACAGTCTCCAGCGACAACCATTCTACTCCCTAATTATGTGAGATAAACATTTTTAGATTCTACGTATAAGTTGAGATCATGTGATATTTATCTTCATGTGACTGGCCGATATTTATCTTTATGTCACTTAACATAACATCCTCTAAAGGCATCTACGGTGTTTCAAATGATAGAAATTCGATATTTTTTAAGGATGAGTAAATTTATTTCTAAGTGGAATTTTTGGGTGCTGTTGCAAAATAGTTTTCTTAATTTCTTTTTTAGGTAGTTCCTATTAGTGTATAAAAATGCTGCTGAATGTTGTATGTTGATTTCATAATCTATAACTTTACTAAATTTGTTTACCAGTTCTAACAGATTTCTGGTGAGATCTTTAGGGTCATCTGTAAATAAGGTCGTATTGGCAGTAAGCAGAGAAAATTTCATTTCTTCATTTCCTATTCAGATGCCTTTTGTTTCTTTTCTTACTTATTTTTTCTGGGTAGATCTTCTAGTACCTTTGAATAGAAGTGGTAAGAGTGGACATACAAGCATTCTTTTTTTTGAGATAGACTCTCATTATGTCGCCTTCAGTAGAGTGCTATGGCTTCACAGGTCACTACCACCTCAACTTCTTGGGCCTAAGTGATTCTCTTGCCTCAGCCTCCTAAGTAGCTGGAACTAGAGGCGCCCACCACAATGCCTGGCTACATACAAGCATTCTTATTTGGGATTTTTAAACGGGCTATTCTGTTAAAATCAAGGAATTTAAATAAATTGGACAAAATCAAAGTCAACAAGCAAAACTACGACCACAAAAAAAAAAAAATGTATAAAAGCACATAGGTTTTTAGAAGCACCACGAATCTTATACTGATATTTTCTATATTAAACCTATTTTGATATTTTACTTTTCCAAATTGTCACAATAGATCAAAGATAAAAACTTAGAACTAAAATTAGAAATGGCTGTAGAAAAATGTGCATTCTAGTTTTATTATTGTTTTTAGCTCTCTGCTTTTATGAAGCCTTTGTCAGCCATCCAGAAGCTACTCTGTGTTGTCTTGAGTCATGTTTTTTGTCAAACACTCATTGAAGGCTTAATTGTAGTGAGATTTGGGGAAAATGCAGTAAATCTTTAGTGGTAGGGGGATGACAATTTGTAGGATCACATTTAATATTTTTAACTTTATTAGGGAACACTATGTACTGTATACCTAGAAGTCACTTCATAAGTCTTTGTTGACTTTAACCAAATTGATAGATGACAAAGTGGCACCTGTGGGTGTTGTGGGAATCATCCCAGGAAACAAAGGGTCCTTGTTGCCATTGAGAGAGTCAAGCCAGTGCAGCAATGACTAACTTGCCTTAAAATGTGTGCATCACATTCTAGCTACGCGACACAATGAGAAATGGTATTAGCATCATGATCTGCTTGAAGGGACGTCACGTACAGCCTGAGTTACTCTCTGTGCTATAAATTCACGTCCTTATTGAGATCACTGTTAATATCTGAATTTCAGAGGTGAAGATAGTGTAGTTGCTTTGATAGTTCACCCCAGGATATATAATCGATATCTTTCTGCGTCTGTATCTATTGTCATTTTTTCTTCTTAGAGCATGTGAATGATGTTTGTATTCGACTTTGATTTCCATTAGAAGCAGACTCTAAGGGATGGCTTTATTTGGATAGTGATATTGGGAAGTACCGGCAGAGGGCATGGAAAGGGACCCAGCTGAAGAAAGGAAGCCAGTGCAAGGTATAATAATGAGCTGGTTACTGCTGAGGACATCTGGGGTTTAGTGCCACTGAGGACCTGTGGGAAAATATGGGGTATGCCCTAGAGTTGTGTCTACTTACGGGGTGGAAAGTTGAGTTATATTTCCTCCATCTGCCCCCAGTCATTGGTTGTTGGTTGCTCCCAGGAGCCTAAACTTTTGTATGTATCCAGTCTTCCCTACATAGCCGAAGAAAGCCCTGAGGTGGAGACTCACAGAGGCTTGCGGTAGAACACCACCGGGACATGGGCGGAATCATGACTGGCAGGGGAGTACGGAAAAGGAACTGACAGCAGGTGTTAGATTGGTCTTCTGTGGATATTTGATATTTTAAGTTTTGTGAATATGATTGTTTGAGTTATCAGACTTTCAACTTGGAATCATTATTTAATATCCAAAGAATGATGCATACAGATTTTGCACCTAACTAGAAATCCGTCTCCAGGAACTTTCTCAACTTTCCTACCCTAGACTTAGAAACCCATTCCCATCTGTTTGAGTGCTCCCCCTCTGCTTTCCTGATGTAGTCAGGGACCCTCTGCTCCATCTCTGCCCTCCGTGTGTCTGTCTCCAGTCCCTTTAGAGCGTGTCTGAACTGCTCACTGAAGAATCTTCCTCTGTCATTGAGCCCTTCCCTCCTCTTTATGTTCAGCTTCTTCTTTCAACCTCAGCCCTCCCCATCTGCCTTGCCATATGCTCTGCCGTCTCCTGCCTTAAATAAGCAAAACAAAAAACTGTCTCTTTTACTTTGCCTTGCCCTTTTGCTGGAGTCCTCTCCCCCTTCACAGTCAGACTTCTAAAGAGTTGTTTAATATCACGTTAGCTCTTCCCTCTTCTCTCACTCCTCTCAAATTTGGAACAGTGTATTCCCCTCTGCTTTTAATCATACTGCTTCTGTTTCTCAGGTATACTACTTCTCTGGATGCTTTTTCCTGGCCTAATTTCTTGGTTCATCTTCTCTGTGTGTGTGTGTGGGGGGGAGGGGAGTAAGACTTCAAATGTTGAGAATTCTGGGACTGGGGTCATTTTATTTTTATAGTTTTCTGTCTGTATTCTGGTATTAGGTGAAGTCATCTCTTCTCCAATTCCAATTATAGTGCATCTTTCCACTAATAACAGCTAACATTGTGGGACATTATTGTCTCACATGGTTATACACTTCTTATAAGCCTTAATCCTCATCAGAAACCAGTGAGGTGGTTTCTGTTCTTTTTCACACTTTAGTGATGAAATAACATAGGCATGTAGAGGTTAAATAATTCTCTGCATTATTATTCAGTGGAACTAAGAACCCTGACGTCTGTGCATTCACAACTCAGAACTGTTCATGAGTTATAGATATAAATAGATAGAAAACATTTCCATATGACTTCTATGTATCAGCAGTAAGTGATTTTATAGATTAACTCACTTAATCTTCATAATAAGCCCATGAGGTAAGTATAGTTATTTTATCTGTATTGTACTAGCCATATTATACAGACGAAACCATTTGCCCTGGACCCACAGGTACAAAGCGCACATGACCTAGCTGTGCCTGTTTCCTCAGATTTCCTGTCCCGTTCCCCTGCTCGTTCTCTGTTCTCTTCCTGTGCTCTTTCGACTTCTTCACGGGGTCCATCTGTTTTTCATCTCAAGGCCTTTGAACATGCAGTTTTCCTCTATGCTGGTTAGGACTAAATATGTTCTTATGTGGGTCCCCTAAACATACACACTTTATTAAGATTCTTACAGTGTATCCTTTTGATATCCCTGAAATGTTATTTGATCAAAGAAATCAGTCCCAATCCAACTCTCCCTACCCTGAGTTGAATCAGGCTGAATGGTTAATCTCCTAAGCAAATATTTATTCCTACTGTGTTCTAGGCAGCTATTGCATGCTCTTGAGACACATCAGAAAACCAAACCTCTCCAACTACTACTGCGTTCTTGGAGTTTTCATTTTAGATAATTTGCATAGTATGTGGGAAAATTATAGGTTATGTTGGAAGTTAACATTACTATGGAAAAAGGGTGGAGTAAGAGAGACCCAAAGTAATGAGGTTGGAAGGGAGTGAAATTTGAATTACAGTGTCTAGTTGGAGCTTTTATTTTAAAGGGCCACTTGAGCAAATAATTAAATAAATTAATACTTATTAAGTGCCAAGTAATTACTCAAGGTCAAAGTATGAGGGGTAAAGGGAAGTGAAGTTTGAATAAAAGAGTAAAGAATACAGGCTTTATAGTAACAGTGCAATAGTAACAGACAACCAGACACACTCACTCACAGATTTTGAAGAGTAGGGGCATTTCTCATCTTTGAAGTTATCATATTAAACTGTTCAAAATTTTAAGTTTTCTACCATATATTTTTAGTTTATGCAAAGAAACAAGAAAGTAACTTCATGTACAAAAAAAAAAAACAAAACTATTTAAAATTTCAGAAAGTATACTCCATATACATTTTCAGAAAGTATACCTATATATCTTTAGAAAAGAACTATTTAAAATTTCAAGTTTTCTACCAAATAGTTTTGGTTTATGCAAAGAAACCAAAAAGTAACTCTATATACAAAAAAAAAAGAAAAGAAACAAAAACTATTTAAAATTTCAGAAAGTATACTCTATATATAAAAAAAAAACTTTAAAATTTCAAGTTTTCTACCAAATATTTTTGGTTTATGCAAAGAAACCAGAACATATACTCCATATACAAAAACAAACAAACAACAACAAAAAAACCTATACATCAGTACAAACTGTTCTTTAGGGATATTAGATATCAGACTTACCAGCCATCAACTTTAAATAAGCTTTTCAAAATATATTCAGTAAACTAAAGGGAATGATGTCTAAATAGTAAAACAAAAGTATAAAAACAACTTTTCACCAAAGTAGAATATCGATAAAGAGAAAAGTTGACATGTGTTTTTTAAAAAATACATAGAAATTCTAGATATAAAAAAGAATTGATATAAAAAATTTACTAGAGGCATTAGTAGCAAATTTGAATTGTTAGAATAGTAAGTAAACCTGGAAAAGATTAATTAAGATTATCTAATCTGAGGAACAGAAAAAAAAACTAATTGGGAAAAATGAATACAGCGTCAAAGACCTGTAGGGCACATAAAGTGTACCAATATTTGCATGATGGAACTTTCAGAGGGAAAGGAGAGAAAGGGCAGAAAGAATATTGAATGAAATAATGGTTGGAAAGCTTCCAATTTCAATGATAAACATTAATGTACACTTCTGGGAAGCTCAACAAAATAAAAGCATAAATTGAAAGATATCCATATGTAGGCACATCCTGGTGAAACTTCAGAAAGATAAAACTAGAATCTTGAAAAAAGCATACAAAAAAAATAAAAGTCATTTTCCAACAACAACAAAAATAGAATCTTGAAAGCCTCAAAGGAATTACACATCATATATAGGGGTTCCTCAGTAAGATAATTTGACATTGTCTCAACAGAAACAATGTAAGGCAAAAGGCAGTGGCACAGTGTATTTACATAACTAAAGAAAATGCCCATCAATAATCCTACATCTAGTAAAAGTATCCTTCAATAATGAAGGAGAAAGAGCCATGCACGGTGGCTCATGCCTGTAATCCTAGCACTCTGGGAGGCTGAGGCAGGTGGATTGCCTGAGCTCAGGAGTTTGAGACCAGTCTGAGCTAGAGTGAGACCCCCATCTCTAAAAATAGCCGGGCGTTGTGGTGAGCACCTGTAGTCCCAGCTACTTGGGAGGCTGAAGCAAGAGAATCACTTAAGCCCAAGAGTTGGAGGTTGCTGTGAGCAGTGATGCCACAGCACTCACTGAGGTCAACAAAGTGAGATGCTGTCTCAAAATAAAAAAAAAAAAGAAATAAATAATAATAAAGGAGAAATTAAGAAACTCCCAAATAATAAACACTGAGAGAATTTGTCACTAGCTGTCCTCCTGTAGAAATACTAAAGATAATCTTTTAGGCTGAAATAAACTTAATTGACATGAAGAAATAAAGAACTTGCCTAAATATAAATCTATAGCTGCCTATAAACAACAGTATACATGTATTTTTGTCTGTAGTTTTTATCTATCTCATTTAAGAACAGCTACCTAAACCAAGAATTATGCAGTGATGATGGGTTTAAAATATATAAAGATGTAATTTGACAAATGGAGTAAACTTCTGTTTACTTTCAACATTACATCGATATTAATCCAAAGTGGATCATTTCAAGTTGTTAATTTTGGAATCCTTAGGGAAACCATAAATGGAGTTATACAAAATATAGTAAAAGAAGGGACAAGGGAATTAAAGTTTTATTCTTGGAAAATATATGTAATACAATAGAGAAGGACATGATATATGAAAATAAATAGCCAAAAAAGAATTGAAAGGAAAAAATAATGTTTGAACAATAACATTTTGAGGCTTCAGAGCCCCATATTCAATAATTGCTAGAATAACTAAGTAGAGCAACAAGGAAACAGAAGGCTTAAAAAACACTATAAACCAAGTAGGAGCAACAAGGAAACAGAAGGCTTAAAAAACACTATAAACCAAGTAGATCTAACAGATGATAGCCTACTCCACTGAATAGGTGCAGAATACACATTCTTCTCAAGTGTTCATGGGACATTCTCTAGGATAGATTATCTTAGACCAAAAAAAAAAAAAAAATCAAGCTCATAAATTTAAAAGGATTAAAATCGTACAATGTATGTTCCTTATAGACAAAGGATTAAAATTAGAAATCAAAGACAGGAATTGGGAAATTCACAAATATATGTACATTAATAGGAATATTAAGTCATAAGGAAACACCAGTGGAAATTTTAAAATGCTTAGAGGTGAATGAAAATGAAGATAAAGCGCCGCAGATCTCATGGGACGCAGTTACAGCTGTGCTCCAATGGACATTTATGGGTATGGATGCCTATTCTTAAAAACAAGTCTCAAATCAAGAACCTAATTTTCCATGTTATCAGACTGTAAAGAAAAGGGCAAATGAAATTATAAAAAAATTGATAAATTTTAAAAAGGGCAATAATGGAGTAGAGAATAGAAAAACAATGATAAAAAAAGCAGAAAACCACAACTTGGTTCTTTGACAAGACTGGCAAAATTGATGGATCTTTGGCTGGAGTGACCTGAAAAAATGAGAAAGATTCAAAATACTAAAATCAAAGGATTATTAATACTCATCTTATAGATACAACATAAAGGGATACTATGAACATTTGTATGAGACAAACTAATAACCTAAATGAAATGGACAAATTTCTGGAAAGATGCAAAGGCCAAAACTAAAAGAAATAAAAAATTTGAGTAGATTTATACAAATTAACAGATTGAATGAGTAATAAAACACTTTCCACAAAGCAAAGTCCAGGCCCAGATGGCTTCACGGATGAATTTTAACAAACAAAATTAACACTGATCCTTCATAAATTCTTCTGAAAAAAAAAAAAAAAATTGGAAAGAATACTTCCCATCTCAGTTTGTTAGACCAGTATTACTGTGATAACATAACCAAAGACATCACAAGAAATCTATATATATTAATATTCTCCATGATTATAGACCAAAAAAAGAGTTTGACAAAATACCAGTAAATTAAATTCAGTAACAAAAAATAAGTGAGATTTATTATAGAAAATCAAAGGTTTTTTTTTTAACATAAAATAAGTTGATATAACAGCAAAAGGGTATATACTTCCATATCATCTGAATAGGTACAAGTAAATTATTAGATCCATTACCTATTCATATTAAAAACTGTCTACAAATTAGGAATGGAGCGATTCTTCTTATAATGAAATTTACACAACAGACAAATCCATAGAAACAGAAACTGACTTGGAAGTTCCACACACCTTGGGAGAAGGGAGAAAGGGGAGTGACTGCTAAAGTGGACAGGATTTATGTATGATGATAAAATGGTTTTAAGTTTAGAGAGTAATGATGTTGCATAACTTTATGATGAAAACAGAAACCATTGGCTTGTGCGTTATAAAAGAGTGTGTTTCATACTATATACATGACAATCACAATAAATCTAATATTAAATAACATAAGTAGTAGGGCTGAATGAGAGTGAGGATTCCCAGGGAAAGATGAAGGAAGGTTTAGGAGTTGTAACAAAGGAGGAGGTGAGCAGTCTGTGGATTACAGACATGTTTGAGAGAAGATTTACTGTTGAAAAGAAAAACCAAGATATGTAGCCTGGAATGCGGGAATAACAATCAAATTCAGTGGGGAAGGCTGTAAGTACAGTTGACATTGGAGAGGAAAGTCAGTTTTGTTTGAGACGTGATGAGTTTCAAAAGTTTTTTAGGCAGCCAAGTGGAGATCCCAAGTAGGCAGTTGGATGTAGAAGTCTTGATTTTAGAAGAAAACTCTAAACTGAAATAGAAATTCAGGAGTCCTTGACTGCATGAAATAAATCAACAAAGAACTAAGGGTAAATAAAGACGATCCCAAAATGAAATTTAAGGCATTCCAATACTAATAGGTTCTGAGGATAAAAATGAAGGAATCCGAGAGGAAGAGACCAGGAAGGGTGGAATGAAATCAAGTGATTGTGGGGCCCTTGAAACCGAGTGAAGTAGGATGTTATTAACAATAGCATATGTCATGTTTTCAGTTGTATATTTATTTTATTTTTACATGCTATCTCTCTTCACTATGCTATATTAAGCTCCATTTTAATAGAAGATATGTTTACTTAAAACAAAGAAGATATATCTACTTTAAATGACTCTGTGAACTAAGAGTAAGCTTGCATTTGTTTAGTAAGGATTTATTAAGAACCTTCACTGTGTCTTGAATTACTCTCTGCTATGGCCTACTTTTCTAAGCAATCAGAAATCCTTATCTCCGTGGAAATTACCTTCAATGAGAGGATAGAGAGTAATACTATTTTGTTGAACTTACACAGCAATGGAAATGTTTAGCTGTGCTAGCAAATACAGCAGCCATAACCACACACCTGCATGAAACTCAATTTTTAATTCTGTTTAATTATAATTAATTAAAATGTGATTTAGATAGCCAGGTGTGCCTTGCATCTACCATGTTGGTAGATATAGCCAGCAAGCAGTGAAGATAATAAATAAAGGAACATACAGAGGCAGGTGGCAGCTTGAAACGGAATGGCGATTCTGTTCCCTCATTCACTCCTGGGGTGTGAGCGTTGAGCGTGTCAGTTGGAAACCACGTGCCCACCCTGATGAGCTGTGGGAAACAGTGGGCCTGATTAGCCTTGGAAATGGTTCAGCAAATCCTCCACGGCATCTTCACTGCCTGATACATATTTGGGAACTGAAATGTCTTTAAATTAGAAAACTGATCCAACCTTTTCACTTCTTAGTACCTAGGGATTTAAACTCTGAAATTACAAGAAAGAGTATGTCTAAAAGGTCAGAAACAGGGGTAGGAGAGATTACTCATAGGAAATTCTAACCTGAGAATTCATTCAAGGAAAATTCTATGGATAGGAACCAAGAGAAGAGAACCCTGTTTGTGGTGAATTGTGACTTTGTAAGATTTTCTTTTTTTTTTTTTTTTCACTCTGACATGGATTGCTGAGTTCTTTCTCATGCCCTTTTATTTTATTTATTTATTTTTATTGTTGTGGATTCATTGAGGGTACCTGAAACCATGTTACACTGGTTGCATTTGTTGGGAAAAGTCCCTCTTACAATCGTGTTTTGCCCCCAAAAGTTGTGGCACACCAAGACCCCAAGACCCCACCCCCCTCACTCCTTCCCTCTCTCTGCTCTTCAGTTCCCCACCCCTCCCTCATTCTTTCTCTCTCTGCTCTCCCCTTCCTTCACCCCTACCGTGTGAATAATTGTCATTAATTGTCCTCATATCAAACGTGAGTACATGGGATTCATGCTTCTCCATTCTTGAGATGCTTTACTAAGAATAATGTGTTCCACTTCCATCCAGGTTAATACAAAGGCTGTAAAGTCTCCATTTTTTTTAATGGCTGAATAGTATTCCATAGTGCACATATACCATAGCTTGTTAATCCATTCCTGGATTGGTGG
>CAUYON010035905.1:0-28386 GCA_963573935.1 Arctocebus calabarensis
CCACAGGCGCCGAGCCAAATCTTTTATCTATCTTGAATCAATTTTAGTGAGTGAAGAAAGGTATGGGTCCATTTTCAGTCTTTTATATGTGGTTATCCAGTTCCCCCAACACCATTTATTAAATAGGGAGTCTTTCCCCCAGTGTACATTCTTGTTTGGTTTATCGATGATCAGGTGGCTGTAAGATGTTAGTTTCATCTCCTGGTTTTCTATTTGGTTCCAGATGTCTTTGTCTCTATTTTTGTGCCAATACCATGCTGTTTTGATCACTATGGCCTTGTAGTACAGCCTAAAGTCTGGTAGGCTGATGTCTCAGCTTTGTTTTTATTACTAAAAAGTACCTTGGCCACATGGGGAATTATTATACTTTTCAACTTCAGAACTTCCATTTGATTCTTTTAAAAAATAATCTTTGTCTCTTTACTGATATATTTTATTTGAACATTGTCATCATACTATTCTTTCCTTCTTTAGTCATAGTTTCCTGTCATTTGTGAATGTATTTAAAATGGCTACAATGAAGGTTTTGTTAAATCTTACATTTGGTTGCTCCCATTGGCAGTTTCAGATGCCTACTTTTTTATAGTATGTGAGTCATACTTTTCCGTATCTTTGCATGTCATGTGATTTTTTTGTTGAAACTGGACTATTTATTTAGTTACTTATTATAGAGAGCACCTCACACTGTTGCCCAGGCTGTACAGTTCACTGTAACCTTGAATTCCAGGTCTCAAGTAATCATCTTGCCTCAGCTTCTTAAGTAGCTAAAACTATAGGCACACACCACCATGCCCAGTGAATTTTTTAATTTTTGTGTAGAGATAGGGTCTTGCTGTATTGCCCAGGCTGGTCTTGAACTCCTGGGTTCAAATGATTCTCCTTCCTCAGCCTCTCAAAGTGTTGGAGCTGTGAGTGTGCACCCCTGTGCCTGGCTAAAATATAAGTTTTTAGATAATATATTGTAGCAACTCTTGGTACTAGTCCTTCTCCTCCAGGGTTTGCTTATTACCTCCCTTCCCCTAGTGTTAAACTTCAGATGTTCCTCTTCAGGGGGTTCAACTTTGAATATCCCCATAATGACCCTGAGATGATAGTGGTCTGGGCCTTTTCTGCCTGTCGTTTTCTCTTATGGCAACTAGTTGTTAAATTCCACTAATTGCTGGCTGATTGCTCTATTGTTTTCCACAATATAGGTCATACATTGCTCTATAGACTAAACAAATTAAACCAAGTTTCTCTGAAGAGTTAGTTTCTGAAGTTGGTGTTTGAGAATTCTACTTGTCTGCTTTTTATATTATCTACTCAGTTTTGTCTTTTGATAATCAATATCTCTTTTTTGTAGAATTTCTACCAGGTTCGTTATTAAATATACCTATGCACATTGAAGAGTGAATGTTTCTTTCACACTTTAGCATTACAACTTTTATGTTTTGAAACATTTTAAACAATTATTTTATACCCCAATAACACAGAATCTCCTAATTTCAACATCTGAGTCCTTGGGAACTCTAAATCATGGTTTGTTGCTTCTCCCGACTCTTGTTTACCTGGTTTCCTCCCAGGTGTTTCCTACCTTTTGACTGTGACCTTAAACGATGGGAATCCTGGGAGACCTGAGATGAAGACTTTTTCCTCCAGGGAGGATTTTCTCTTGTTTAGTTCTGGCCCAGGGTGGTGCTAATAACCTGGGCTCACTTTGATTTAATTTCTCAATTTGACGATTTAGCAGTTGCATATATATTTAAATTCAAAACCCAGATCCAGTATGTAGACAAACTTAGTGATATTAATTCTCAGGGAAGAGTTTTCTCCCCATTTCCTTGGTGGAGAGAGAGATTTATTTGATCTCTTTGCTATAAAGTTAGGAAGCTTTTCTCTTAGCCTATTCTTTCACAGAGATCGAGGCCCTGTGAAGGCCCCAGATCTAAGGGCATGTTCAGATTTGGACCCCCTTGCCCTGCCTTTTGAGGGACTATGGCCTAGCATCCTGTTCCCATTCCTCACGCACCTGGGAGCTGATCTCCAAAGATGCACATTTCTGAAAATGGCATTTCATCCCAGGAAAGACCCAGCTTCTGTATTCCCATAGCACTTTGGTTCTAGAAACTGGTGCATATGTTTCTGTGGTGAGATTTTACTGGGGATTTCTTTTACTACTTTTTAAACTTAGTAATTCATTAAAAAATTATTTTGGGGGGTGGCATCTGTGGCTTAAAGGAGTAGAGCACTGGTCCCATATGCCAGATGTGGTGGGTTCAAACCCAACCTCAGCCAAAAAAAAAAAAAAATTTTTTTTTGTAATTAATTCAGTATCTGGGTGTTTTTCAGTGAAATTATTCTTTTAGGATATCTTGATAGTTATTCTCTTAGAAACTCTATAATTTATTAATATATTTAAATATTGATGGACATTTAGGATATTTCAAATTAATTTTTCTTTATACTATCATAAACATTATTGGTCTTGTCTCCTTGTACAAATATTTGCAGAATTCCTCTAGGTTATATAACCAGGAGAAAGAGTGCTGGATCATAGGAATGGCATGTTTAGCTATACCAGAGATTGCCAAATAACATTCCAAAATGCTTGTAAAAAGTTGTCAGTAACACATAATAATTTTAGTTATTGTTTCTGGACATCCATAATAATTTCAGTTTCTGTTGCTGGACAACCTTCTAATATTTGGTACCATCAAACTAATTTTTGCTTAACTGTTGGGTAGGAAATAGCATTTACCTATTGTTTCCATTTGCATCTATCTGCCTGGTTAATAATAATTGAGCTTCTTTTCATGGGTATTTGTCATTTGGAATTCCTTTTTGGGTATTGACAGTTTACATCCTTTGTTTTTTGAGTTGGTTTTGTTTTCATTGATTTATTAGAAATCTTTGTATAATATTTTAAAGTTATATTTTAACTATATTTTCCCTGTATGTGTCATATCATTTTGTTTAATGTACCCCCAGAGATTTAATCAGTCTTTTCCTTTATGGTATATGCTTTTAGGTTTTGTTTAAAGACTAAGGTCTAACCTTGAAGTCAAAGATATAATCTCCCATATTCTCTTAATAACATCTTGGATATTTAATGATGTAAAGATATTACAATGTAGAGATCTATGATTTAAGTCCTCCTTCCTCTCTCCAAGTTTATAATATGGAAACAAAGATTATTTTACTTTGGTGGTGGGGAGAGGTGTCAGGATGGTTGATAAATTTAGCCCTTGGGCCATTTGCCATTTGAAAAAATAACTCCTTTTACCCTTTGAGACTCAGCTCAAAACCTTTCTCCTTTTTTCTTTCTTTTTTTTTTTTTTTGAGACAGAGCCTCAAGCTGTTGCCCTGGGTAGAGTGCTGTGGGATCACAGCTCACAGCAACCTCCAACTCCTGGGCTCAAGCAATTCTCTTGCCTCTGCCTCCCAAGTAGCTGGGACTATAGGCGCCTGCCACAATGCCTGGCCTTTTTGGGGGTTGCAGCCTTCATTGTTGTTTGGCGGGTCTGGGCTGGATTTGAACCTGCCAGCTCGGGTGTATGTGGCTGGAGCCTTAGCCACTTGAGTCATAGGCGCTGAGCCCTTTTCTCCTTTCTGAAGCCTGTACTAACTTCACCAAGTGAATTCAATTCAACACACATTGAGCATCTTTTATAGGCTGGGCCCTTTCTAGAGGCCTAGAACAGAACAGAGTTCATGTTTCCATGGGAAACTTAAATTTTAGCCAGATCTGAGCCTGCATTCTCCAATGGTTCCACCTTGAACTCTGCCAGTGTAGTTATCTTATTTATTTATTTATTTATTTACTTATTTTTGAGACAGAGTCTGTCACCCTGGGTAGAGTGCTGTGGCGTCACAGCTCATAGCAACCTCAAACTCTTGGGCTTAAGCGATTCTCTTGCCTCAGCCTCCCAAGTAGCTCAGAGTACAGGCGCCTGCCACAATGCCCGTCTATTTTTTTGGTTGCAGTTGTCATTGTTGTTTTAGCAGACCCAGGCGGGGCTCAAACCCACCAGCCCTGGTGTATGTGGCTGGCGCCCTACTCACTGAGCTATGGGTTCTGAGTCAAGGTAGTTATCTTAATAGAATAATTCACGCATGGTTTTCCCTTCCATCAATCCATCCTACTGGCTCTACCTTCATAGCCAAAATCTGACTACTACTCAAGGTCTTGGAAACTGGCTCTGTCTCCTGTCCAGATCACATCACGGCCTCCACCCATCTCCCTGCTCCTGCTCTATCATCCCTGCCCAGCTGTTCTTGACACAATAGCCAACGTGATTCTGCTAAAATGGAAGGCAGCCTCTGCCATTCTTCTGCTCAAAACTCCCCAATGGCTGGGATCTATCCCTACCCTCAGAATCTGGCCTGTGCTTGCCTTAGCTCCTCGCATCCCCCCCCCTCACTGGACTCCAGCCTTGCTGGCTCCCCCGGGGTTTCTGTAACATTCCAAGCACTCTCCTGCCTCATGTCTTGGCTTTTGTGGTTTCCTCTGGCTGAACCCTCCTAACCCTGGGTCCCCTATCCACATGCCTTGGCCTCCTCTCTTCCTGTGTGTCTCTGTCCAAATAGCATGTTGTCAGGAAGGCCTTCTTTGGCCATGATGCAACAACAGAGCATACATATCTCTATCGGCTCTTTATCCCTTCAGCCTAGTTTATTTTTCTCCACATATATTTTCTTTTCTCTGTCTTCATCATTAGGCTGCAAGCTCCTTGAGGCCTAGGGACTTTGTTTACTCACTGCTATCGTCATTTCCTAGAACACTGCCTAGAACACAGTAGGTGGCCACTATATATATTTGTTGAATAAATAAATGGGTACACATTGGAATGAGGGAAAGGCAGGTCTGTTGGGGAGTAGGGCGGCATGTAAACACTGGTTACATAGAAAAGGAATAGATGCAGAGAAAGTAGGAGACCATAAAGAAAGGAAGAGGGGCCAGATACAGTGGCTCACACCTGTAATCCCAGCACTTTGGGAGGCTGAGGAAGGAGAATTGCTTGAGGCCAGGAGTTTGAGACCAACCTGGGCAACAAGGCAGGACCCCATCCCTAAAATACATACATACATAAATAAAACACTTAAATAAACAGAAGAAGAGAAGAAAACTGTAACTTGTTTAACAAAAGGAAAGGAGAAAGGTATATAGAATCCTCCCATTTTTTCAATTTTACTTAGAGCCTTTGGAGATGCCCACTGCTCTTGGCACTGGCTTCCTCTGTCGTTTTTAGCATTAGTCTCCTTTCTGAAGGTCCTGAAGGTGTATCTCAATAAATACCTCCTGACTGACAGCTTAACTAAGTCATTATAAGAGGATTTCTTCTGCATTACTCAGAAAAAGAAATCACTTTTTGGATTGCTTTGCCAAGGAGGCTTGTCCCCAGGGCAAAAGAGGGCAGGATGAGGAGGTTCCTGTGCTCATGGCTGGAATGCTGGAATTTGGTCAGGAGCTGTGGTTCATGTCAGGAGAGGGTCACCATCAGTTTTTTATGTACACAGACACACAAGAAGAAGGCAGAACCCAGCGAGAACTTGGCTGGATTCCAAGATTTAGCCTTTTATTCAAAACTGTGAGAAAGAATAACACAAGTCAGTTAAATCTCAACTGTTATTGGTTGTTGTCTTAACTTTGATTCACCTACTCACTAATTTATACTTCCAAGTCCTTTGATTTGTGTGTACATGTTTAGATATAGTGTTGTCTACGAGAATATAAACTGAGGGGCTCGGCACCTGTGGCTCAACGGGCTAAGGCACCAGCCACGTACACCTGAGCTGGCAGGTTCGAATCCAGCCCAGCCCGCCAAACAACAATGACGGCTGCAGCAACAACAACAAAAAAATGGCCGGGCATTTTGACGGGTGCCTGTAGTCCCAGCTCCTTGGGAGGCGGAGGCAAGAGGCTCGCTTGAGCCCAGGAATTGGAGGTTGCTGTGAGCTGTGATGCCACAGCACTCTATCCAGGGTGACAGCCTAAGGCTCTGTCTCAAAAAAAAAAAAAAAAAAAGAATATAAACTGAGGGAAAAGACTTACTTATCTATTCATCAGATCTACTTTAAGGAAAATATTTAGTTATGTAGTATCTCCCATCATGTAGAAATTAAATAGTTAAGAAACAAAACTCCAGAGAGGAAAGATTACTTTATTTTAACTCCCAGCAGAGCCTATGAATCAGAGAGAGACAGATTTCTAGAAAAATGTTTTTCAGCTTGAATTTTACCTACAAGTTAATTTCTACTGGAAAGACAAACATTCAAGCTTTTCACATAAGAAAGTAAAAGCCCCCAAATTTTGGAGTACCTCTTGCAGCTCTGTGTTTGTTTAGGTTAACAACTAGAATAAAGATACTACAGGGCAGCGTCTGTGGCTCAAAGGAGTAGGGCGCTGGCCCCATTGCCAGAGGTGGCGGGTTCAAACCAGGCCCCAGCCAAAAACTGCAACCCACCCCCCCCAAAAAAACCCCAAGACCATAGAGATGGCAATATAAATATAAAATGTATGTGCCTGAAAAGATAAATGTTGAGAATTGCAGGCATAAGTAACTGAGATCTGGTTTGTGTATTACAGTGCAGACAGTGTGTTGTGGACAGAGGTGGGTCGCCACAGGGCTGGTGTGGCACGTGGTCCACGTGGAATGCGGAAGCACCTCAGCAGGTGACCAAGAACAAGGACAGGGACCTAAGGAGTTGCATAATGGGAGAAGCATTCACATAGGACACTTGGAGCAGCAAATGACTGCAAACCAAACCAACCAGATTAAGCAAAAAGAGTGATTTATCAGAACACAAGGGTAGCTGAGGAGACCATTGCGGGACTCAGAGCCTCTCTGGGATCCCGGGACTGAAACCAGGAGCCCAGACATTGTCAGCTCAGTCGTCCGTCCCCCTCCTCTCTCTCCCCTCTGCTCCACTGAAGCTTCCTTTTCTGCTAATAGAGATGGACAGTCTCTGCCCAACAGGAAATGGTGCCGTCAGCAAATGTCAAAGTCACATCCTGAAAGGTCTGCAACCAGAGATGAAAAGATACTTTTCTCATATTAGGAGCTCTGTGAGGACCAGCAGAAAAGGTATTCATTTCTTTATTCCATTCAGTATTTCCCAAACCTGCTGGATCCATAAAATAAAGTTCCAGATAACATTTTATAGAGACATCCAGTCGAAGTTGAATTTCAGATAAACAATGAATAATTGTTTAGTGTGAGTAAGGGATGAGGCATGGGACATGGCATCTAGAGTTAGAATGACGAGGGACACTCACACAGGACTTCAGACTTCAGAGATATTTTCTAATGGGACAAAAGAAGAGACCCAACCCCAGCCCCACCCCCAAATCCTTGTATTTTAAAAAGGGTCTGTGAGATAGAATTTAAACCTTCTTACGTTTCTTGTGATGAATACTGAATCTAAATATTTCTGTGTACTCCACATGGAACTCTATCATGACTTTACCAAGTAAACAGGTTATAACTATTGCTTTACTTGGGTCTTTCTCCCACATTAAACTATGAGTTACCTGAGGCCAGGGACTATGTTTTTTTTTTATGTTCTATGTTCCAGATGCACAAAGGCTATATGTCAAAGAGGCTGATTTATATGATCATCGTGGTTCTATAAATGGTCGCTGTGGCTCCAAATCAAGGAATAATCTTTACATTTCGAAATGATAAGATGACTGGCCTTGCCTTGGTGGATATGGTCACATTCCATGTTCCAATAAGGATCGTTCTCAATAATATCACGCTGAATGCTAGAAGGAAAGTTAGAAGTATCCCCTCTTAGAGGATAATGAAGTTATAATTCTGTTAATTATGACTTTATCAGAAGAGGAGTGAAGAACGAACATATAAGCATCCCTCTTCCACGTCCTACTCTTCTATTCCATTGCTGTCGCACCCAACTCTCCTGATCCCATTTTTATTATCCAAACAAGTCAAATGAGTAGACTCAGTGGGGTCACAGCTTGAAGGATAAAGCCCTTAAAATGGAGAGAATGGCTTGCAGATCAGGGAGCTTGTGCTATGTCCCAAACAAAATATGCCTCCCCCTTGTCTCCTAGTCACACCCCTAATTTTGAGTAGTTGCATTAAAACCCAAACTACCATGATTAAAATATAACCCAGACTTCCAGAACAACCTGTGTATGCCCTGGGAGGTGGGGCATGGACACCAGGGCTGGTTGTAGGTGATAATGAGTTTCTCTTTGACCATAGCATGAGATTGTTGGGCTGGGAAGGTGGGTGAGAGCTGGGGAAGAGAAACGCAACCTACTGTGGTATTGAAGGGATTTCTGCACCACTGCTGTTCTAAACTTAGAGGTTTAGTTGAGTTCAAGGAACGTTTCTAAGGCACTCACAGTGTGGCAAGTCTGTTTGCAAGGTAGACAGAGTCACTGCCATATCAAAGCTTGTGGTCAACAAATGCAAGGAGATACAGACAAGTGTTATGTTAGGGGGGCTTCCAAGATGCTTAAGAGTATGCTGTGATTAGAGAAAATTAGTGGAATTATTGAGCCCTTCTTGTATAGGGTAGACAGCTGCCTTGACTCATATCACTGCAGTAGAAGGGCAAGGTCAAGGAGTTGCAGTGAGCAGATCCACTGGGAGAAGTCTGGACCCCACATGTTTCTCTGTCTCTGCCTTTTAGCTTCTCCAAGGAACTAATGCTGTAAACAACAAGCAGAACCAGAGGGTGAGAGCAGTGATGGCTGGTAGGGGTCAGGGTGAGAAATGTCACAGGCACAGGGGTGCCAACGTGCTCCTTAGGAAGGGGAAAAATGAGGGAGGACCTCTCCCCTCATTCTGAAGACTTCATATCGGGCCACGGACATTTACCATTTTTATTTGCTCAGTCTCAGTCAGCTGGATAGTGAGTGACCTCATATTCTCTCCAGCACATTCTTTCACCACTATCCATTGCATGACCAAACCAATAAGACAAAGGAATGAAATATCTTTTACTGAACTGAACGCACAAAGCCCAGATAAATATCACGATGAGGGTAAGCAAAGTTAAATATATCCTGCCTCTTTTAAAAGAAGTTCAAAGCATTTGTGTTCATGGTAACTGGCATTTTACAATGATTCTGTTCCCCAAGATTGCTGTTAGCACCAGAGCACAAGCAAGATCCTGTGATGACGAGGCTGCCTGAACAACTGAGCCCCGTAAGCAGTGCTGGAGACAGACTACAAAACAGAATTCTGTACTGTGTCAGGACGCTTCTTAACAAGACTTCCGCATCTATTTGGTATTTTTATGATTTGCAGAGCAACCAGACAAGTGAGCTCAGCAGCCTAGGAGAGTTGCTATAGCAATAAACAGTGCAAAGTTTTAGATTTATTAATTTTTTTTTAGAATTAAACATGTTTAAATATTTTTGATAGTGCTCTCTCAAAAATAAACTAAAATACGGAAAATTTATTAATTTGCTAAATACTCAACCTCACAAAGTCCTTTAATAAAGATATTTAGAAAAAGTGTCTAGATACTTACATAAAATAAGAAGCGATTACTAGAGTAACTTCTTGAAGCAATAATCCAACCTAATACCTTCATCTTTCCTTTATACTAAACACCATAGCCCCTCTTCTGATAGTGTCATGAATTATTGACATTAGGTTAAATATTTATCTGGGGTAGAGAGCATGACGATCTCTTTGACAGACTGAAAAATTAATATGTATCAAACAATCTTTTGCTGTTGACCAAATTCCAATCCCTCTGTCAACATAACAGCAATAAATAACCAATGGGGTGCCCACCCCATTTGCAGCATTTTTAAGACCCAGGCGAGAGTACAAATGGAGGCCCTTATGACATAGGTCTACAAGTTATAAACCAAGTTACTAAGTTGTTAAATGAAATACAGCCCATCCTCCTAGGCTGACAAGTGTACTTTCATGACGCGTGGCAGGAAGGCCCAATTTAGAATTCTTGGACTATTTAGTGCAGCAGCTGAAGTGTGGTTACATGAGGAGAGCTGGTCTAGTCCCCGGGGGCAGCCCCCTCCCCTCTTCTGTTCCCAATGCCTGCACCCTCCTGTGCTGCGGTGGCCTTACTACTGTACATGCGTGGACACTGTAGTCTTCCCCAGACAAGCCCTATCTGCTTCTCGCCGCCTCCCCATGGCTGCCCCATGGATACTCACAGGGCTAGCACCAGCGTGGGTGCTTTAGCTGTCTCTCTTTCTTTGGGGTAGATCCAGAGAAGAGACCAGGGACTTGGAATAGGCCTCAGGTTCATTTGGAAAGGAATTCGGGGCTCATGAGCACCTGGAGTGTGTCCTATGCAGAAGGGAGAGTGTGAGAGCCAGGCAGCT
Source organism: Arctocebus calabarensis (assembly GCA_963573935.1). Classification (NCBI taxonomy): domain Eukaryota; kingdom Metazoa; phylum Chordata; class Mammalia; order Primates; family Lorisidae; genus Arctocebus; species Arctocebus calabarensis. The sequence goes on from CAUYON010035905.1 coordinate 10,313, forward strand.
GTGCCCCTTTGGCTTTGAAAGGAGGGCATGGCGAGAGAAGAGTGAGAGTGAACTCTTTAAAGTATGGAGTTTAGGACAGGAACCTTCTTACGCACACAGTAGAGTGGATATTGGGAAACTTCCCTATGCTAATTAAGGGCTGACACCCATGCCACTCCTGTTTAACTGTGTTCTGCTCTCCCAGACTGTCTTGCTCACGTTCCTAGAATTACTTATATGGGCTTCCGAACAAACCCAAGATGTGCCATTATGCATGGGAAAACAGCCCAGGAGAAGGCAAAGTGGCTTCTTAACAAACTGCCAGATATTACTGAAAGCTTGGGTTGCAGAGAGGATATGGAAAGCAGGGAACTGAAACGACTTTCTTACCTTTTGGAATCCTTCTTCAAACCCAGCAAACCATCAGTCATGAGTAAATGCATTGCCTCCTTCCATCAGTGTGACTCCCCACTCCACCCCCACGTGCCTTGCATCTTGCTGCTCTGCTCTATCTCCACTTTGGTGGGGTGCCGGCAGGACTGGCCACACTGGGTAATCTCCTCCTTGCATAGATAGGCATCTCTGCCCTTCCCATCAGTCCGTCCTTGGCAGATATCAGCAATCTCTTTGTGGGTCAAGGCCTGACCTGGATCCCTTGAAACTCTCAGAATGTGAATTAATCTTCTCTGCTTACCTTTAGTGGAGTGACTCATCTGGGGGTGGAGGGGGGAGGCCAGCCACACCTGAGGAAGGTGCCTCTGCCATCCTGGAGATTGAATTGCTCTGTACTTGTATTTGATTTTAATATTTAAACCAATGTCATGAGAGAGATGAGAATAAAGTTGCTTGTTGACATTTTCTCCTTTCACATCAGGAGTAAGAAAATCAGAAAAAGAACTTTTGGGTTTTCTTTTTTTGGCAGGGGGCTTCTTCCTTTCACTTTTTCTGTTCTACTTAGCTCATTTCCTGCCAGGGAAATTTCAGGTTCAATCTGTTTTTAAAGTTATGAATCATATCAATGACTCAAAGGCAGTTTCGATAGGGGGAAAAAAAGTTAAGCTGGCTGTCTATAAAGACTCCAACAAGCAGGAAATATAAATTATTATTCTTAGAACTTTTGGCAAACACCCACTAAAGCATTATTTATTCATTCATTCAGCAAACATATGTTGAAGACATACTCAAGGGATGGTATCGTATAAAAGACAATTACATACTTTTCTCTGAAAGATGCTTTGATTTTTGAAAAATTGAATTATTATCTTCTTATGAGGTGAAACAAAACTTAAAAGTAGTACTTACTATACCTTGGTCTTGTGTATTGCTATTAAAAAGAACAAGAGGGGGTGACACCTGTGGTTCAGTGAATAGGGTGCCAGCCCCATATACTGAGGGTGGCAGGTTCAAACCCGGCCCCAGCCAAACTGCAACAACAAAAATAATAGCCAGGCATTGTAGCAGGCACCTGTAGTCCCAGCTACTTGGGAGACTGAGGCAAGAGAATCGCCTGAGCCCAAGAAGTGGAGGTTGCTGTGAGCTGTGATGCCAGGACCCTCTACCAAGGGTGACAAAGTGAGACTCTGTCTCTTTAAAAAAAAAAGAACAAGAGGAACTGTAGAGTATCTCAACCCAGCAATACTACAGTGATGAACTGATTAAACATTTATTTTCTAACTCATACAGCTGGAAGAGACCTCAAAGATTATACACACAACTTTTCAATTTCAATAATGAGAAAAGGGAGGCCTAGAGAGGGCGAATGACTTGCCTTGAAGTTGCACAGCTGCTCAGCCTTTGACAAAACCAGGCCTGGCATCTAGATCTTCAATCCTTCTATGAGCAAGCACCTTCTCCAGGAACAATCATAGTAGTTATTATTTATCTATTATGAAAGCAAGGTGCTTTCTCCTATGTCACATTACTTAACATGCACACGCCTTTGCAAGATAGGTATTATTATATTTACTTTAAGGAAAGCAAGGCTAAGAGAAAATAAGCCAATTACCAAACATTTCCTGAATGATTAATGGCGGAGCTAGGATTGGAAAAGGCAAGAATCTGACCCTCAAGGTCATGGTCTTCTGTGCATCAGCGGCACTTTGCCCTCCATTACACTGGCAGAGAACATCCTCTCATGGTTCTCATCTTTTCTACAACAGCCACAACGGTACAGATGAATGCGAGCTGTCTCCACATTGATATTTGTTTGGTCGTTAGGTCATTCACTCCTTTAATCATCCTGTTCTGGGCAAAACATTGAGGTAAGTGCCATGGGTGATTAAAATTTTTTTTAAAAAAAGGTAAGATGTGGACTTGCCCCTTAAGATTTCCAGTGTCTGTGATGGAGGATAATAAGAATAATTTTTTATAATTTAGAAGGTTTAAGAACTCTTTGACCTCTAGGTGGGGAAAGAGATTACATGAAGGTGAGAATGGCTGTAACATTTTATCAAATTATAAGTGATGTTATGGTATATGTATGCAATCGGAAATGATTAAATAGAGCTAATTAACGTGTTCATCATCTCAAATACTTAGCACTTTTTGTGGTGAGAACATTTGAAATTTACTCTTAGTAATTTTGAAATATATAATATATAAGCACCATTTTATTCTCTGCCTTGATGAGTTCTATTGTTTTAGATTCCACATATAAGTGACAACATACAGTATTTGTCTTTCTGGGCCTGTCTTAATTCACTTAGCCTAATGTCCTCCATGTTCATCCATGTTGCCCCAAATGGCAGGATTTCTTTCTTTTTAAAAGTTGAATAGTATTCCTTTATGTGTGTATATATTACGTTTTCTCTATCCATGGATATAGTCCATGACTTGCTATTCTAAAGAAGGCTGAAATAAACAAGGGAGTGCATATATCTCTTCAACATACTGATTTCAAATCCTTTGGATATATGTCCAGAAGTGGGATTGCTGGATCATATCATAATTCTATTTTTAGTTTTTTGAGGAACCTCCATACTGTATTTCATTATGTCTGTACTAATTTACCTTCTTACGAACAGTGTACAAGGGTCTCTTTTTTCCACAGATAAGCGTGTTATTTATCATCTTTTTGATAACAGTCATTCTGACAGGTATGAAATGATTTCTATTTGTGGTTTTAATATACATTTCCCTAATGATTAGTGATGTTGAACATTTTTTCCATGTTTCTGTTGTATATCTTCTTCCAAGAAATTTCTGTTCAGGTCCTTTGCCTATTTTTTAATTGGGTTATTTGTTTACTTGCTATTGAGTTGAGTTCTTTATATATTTTGGATATTAACACCTTACCAGATATATAACTTGCAAATACTTTTTCCCAATTAATAGATTATTTCTTTGTTAATTTTTTTTTTGCTCTGCAGAAACTTTTTAGTTTGATGTAATCCACTCGTCTATTTTTGATTTAGTTGCCTGAGATTTAGGTGTCAAATACAAAAAAATCATTGCCAAGATCAATGTTGTGGAGTTTTCTCCTTAACTTTCTTCTAGTAGTTTTACAGTTTCAGGTCTTATGTTTAAGTCTTTAATCTATTTCAAGTTGATTTTGTATATGATATGAGATAAAGGTCCAATTTCATTCTTTTGCAGATAGATGTCCAGTTTTCTCAATACTCTTTATTGAAGAGACTATCCTTTTCTCATTGTATGTTCTGGGCACCTTTGTTAAAAATCAATTGACGTAGATGTGTGGATTCTCTATTTTATTCCATTGGTCAATGTGACTATATTTTGCTGGTTTTAACTCCTATAGCTTTGTAATATAGTTTGAAATCAGGTAGCTTGATGCCTTTAGCTTTGTTCTTGTTCAATTTTGACTTGATAGTCAGGGTATTATTATTATTATTATTTTTAGTCAGGGGTATTTTTGTGATTTCATATAAATTTGAAGATTTTTTTCTATCTATAAAAAATGACATTCCAGGGCAGCACCTGTGGCTCAGTGAGTACGGCGCTGGCCCCATATGCCAAAGGTGGTGAGTTCAAACCTGGCCTTGGCCAAACTGCAAAACAAAAAAATAGCCAGGCGTTGTGGCAGGTGCCTGTAGTCCCAGCTACTCGGGAGGCTGAGGCAAAAGAATCGCCTAAGCCCAGGAGTTGGAGGTTGCTGTGAGCTGTGTGATGCCATAGTACTCTATCGAGGGTGATAAAGTGAGATTAAAAAAAAAAAGACATTACAATTTTGATAGGAATTATATTGAATCCATAGATTGCTTTGAATGGTATGAACATTTTAATAATATTCTTTTAATTCATGAACATTGGATATCTCTTCATTTATTTGTCTTCTTCAATTTCTTTCATTAATATATAGTAGTTTTTAGTGTATAAATCTTTTACCTTTTTGGTTAAATTTAATCCTAAAAATTTTATTTTGTCTTGTAGCTTTTATGAATAGGATTGCTTTCTTGATTTCTTTTTCAGATAGTTTATTATTAGTGCATAAAAATGCTGCTAAGTTTTGTGTGTTCATTTTGTCTCCTGAAATTTTACTGTATTCATTTATTAGTTATAACAGTTTTTTAAGTCTTTATATATTATATAAAATCATGTCATCAGCAAACAGTAAAAATTTCACTATCTTATTTTCCTATTCAGATGCCTATTATTTCCTGAAGAATAATTTTAATTAAAGAACTTAAGGGGACATGTAGGTTTTCTAAATGGGTGCTTGTAAAATAATAAAAACTCTCTTAACTTCTAGACAGTCCAGTCTTACAGGATATAAAAAATTTAAATGCTAACTAAAATTCAGTTAATAACAAAAATATATTTCTGGGCTTTCCCCCTGATTTATGTAAATTTGAATGAATTGGCAGATAAGTAAACATTTCAAATTTGATGGAAATGAATAAAAACTGAGTTAAATAGAAAGAAATTCATTTGAGGAAGAGCAGCACTTATGATTTTTTCTTTTCTTTTTTTTCATATATTTGTTAAGCATTCAGCTACTTTTTTTTTTTTTTGAGTCAGAATTTCACTTTGTCATCCTTGGTAGAGTACTGTGTTATCATAGCTCACAGCAACCTCAAACTCTTAGGCGCAAGTGATTCTCTTGCCTCACCCTCCCAAGTACCTGAGACTTTAGGCCTCCGCCACAACAGCCTGCTATTTTTAGAGACGAGGTCTCACTCTGCCTGAGGCTGGTCACAAACCTGTGAGCTCAGGCAATCCATCTAACTCAGCCTCCCAGAGTGCTAGGATTACAGGTGTGAGCTTCTGTGCTGGGCCAGCACTCACCTACTTTGTAATCCTAAGTGGTTATGATATGGGGAAATAAAAGCTAAAATCAAGTATCTTAACTTGTGAAATTATACAAGACCTCCATGATTTCTTTGGGTACTTTAAACTTTAATCATTTTAGAGTGAAGGCCAGTAGGAATTTCAAAGCAAATTTAGATCTGCTTTATTTTTTTTCTCACAGCCTAATAGCACACAATGAATTATAATTCTGGGTTTGAGATTCTTTAAAAACCAGAAAAGAATGCTGCCATAAATGAGAAGGAAAGTATGGCCCTACAAGTAGCTAAATTAAAGTCTATAGAATATGAGAATAAAATTTTAAATTTGTCATTCTATGCCTCTTTTCAGCTTCAGATTTATTGCCGCTGTGCTTACAGCCTAGGTATTTAAATGTAAAGTTTAAAAATATAATAACAATAACTGTAATTTCAAGAGCAAGTTTAAAGAGGACTTCAACTATATGTGTAATATTTCATTTCCTTCAAAACACGTGGGGACATAGGAACATTTGTTAAATCTGGATGGTGGTGACTGAGAGCCTATTATTTTCTTCTTCCTGTTTTGTTGTCTGTTGGAAATGCCTCATGATAAAACACTGGCACACAGGTCTTCTGAAAACCTAATCATTTTTATAAGTCATCAAATCACTCTGCACACCTACTCTTAGATCATTGCTTTGATTTACTACCGAGGACATTATATCACAAAAATGGCAGTATTGAGTGACTAGAACTTCCAACCAATTAGTTGAGGTAGGGAAAGTGACTGGTGGAAGGAGTGGGCATGTGAAGGGGCAAGAACTTCCTTATTCTTCAGCCCCCTTCAAAGCTTGTTGAGTGTATTGTTGGAAGGCACCTGCTGGGGGGGGGGCAAAGAGGCATGATGGGTAATCTCCTGGGGAGCAGGTTTCCTCACTGCTGGGCATTAGCAGGGTTACTTCTGAGGTGATGTGGCTACCCCAGAACCAAAAAGTGCTTTTTTCCAAAGTTTGGAAAAAGTGTCCCACCCACAAAACTGGGGGGAACCTCTCAGCCGCTTTTTTTTTTTTTTTTAATTTTCTATCATTTTTTAACCTAGCACAAACATCAAGCACTCGGTGAAACATCACATCAAGTTTAGATTTTCAGGAATATGAGGAAGAAAGGTCAAATGTGTGATCTCTTAGTTATAATCCGTCCTCCTTCTGTCTTATAGCATGGTCTTGGTGTGGGGGCAGGAGATTTAGTTGCAGAAGGCACTACCTAGAAGGCACTAGATGGTAGTTAAGGGAAAGCACTTTAACAGCTGTCCAAATCCCCCATGATGCTTTCTGTCTACCTCCAATATTCCGTGATGTGGCAGTTTTGCTCAGCAAAATGTGCTATATGGTAGACTTAGGGTTCCTCATAGCTACCAGATATAGCATCAGGCAAACTCATAAAATAGGTGAGGAGTATTTTTTCTTTTTCTTTTTCTTTTTTTTTTTTTTTGCAGTTTTTGGCTGGGCCCAGGTTTGAACCTGCCACTTCCGGTATATGGGGCTGGGGCCCTACTCCTTTGAGCCACAGGTGCCGCCCAGGTGAGGAGTACTTTTTTAATTAATTCATAAGAGTTGTGAATGTTTATGGGGTGCATGTGACAATTTAATACCACATACGAGCATACAATGTGTAACGATAAGGTCAAGGTATTTAGCATATCCATCACCTCAAACATTTATCATTTCTTTGTGTTGGGAACTTTCCAAATCTTTTCTGCTAGCTATTTTGAAATATATAATAAATTATTATTAACTATAATAATAGTTAATAGTTGCCCTGTTGTGTTGCTGAACATTGGAACTTATTCCTTCTAGGTAACTGTATTTTGGTACACTTTAGTCAACCCCTCCTCATCCCTCTGTCCCCACCACCCTCCTTACCCTCTGATAACCATGGTTCTACTCACCACCTTCCTGAGATCAAACTTTTTTTAGCTCCCACACGGGAGAGTGAGATGGTGCAATATTTGTCTTTCCTTGCCTGGCTTATTTCACTTAACATAATGTCCTGGAGTTTCAGCCGTGTTGTGGGAGTCACTGTATCTAGTCAATTTTTTTTTTAAGAGCAATTTCTATGAAACCATGGACAAGTCAAAAATTTGTGTAACTGCATGGAGTGCAAGTGTAATTTCGTTACATGGGTATATTGCACAGTGGTTAAGCCCAGGCTTTTAGTGCCCCTATCACTGAAATAATGTGCATTGTACCCATTAAGTAATTTGTCATCATCCACCCCACAGCTCTCATACTTCCGAGTCTCCATTATCTATGATTTCTCACTCTACATCCATGTGTACGCATTATTTAACTCCCACTCATCAATGAGAACATACAGTATGTGTCTGTCTGAGTTGTTTCACTTGAGCCAACGGGCCTGTGATTTAGGGGACCCTGCATATGTCACAAACACACTGAAAGCTAAAGACCACATATAGACTCTGTCACACAAGATCCAGCACTCAGCACTGGCACAGTGCAATTCATAACCTTAAAACATCTGTTCATAATGAACACTGATCAGGCCCCAGGGAAATACTTCTTAACAGTTCCTGTACAAAACCTTTGATATCTTTGCAATAAAAGGAAACTGCCTCTGAGTAATGTGAAGTTGTAGCTCTGCTGATGCTGCTTTGGAGAGCCCAGTGGTTTTGAGCAGCATCAGTGCTCAAAAGATAAACTAAGAGAATAGACAAATTGATGAACCGGTCAAGCATGTTTTTTCTCAGAGAGCAGAAAGCAATAGCTTCTTGCTTCGGGGAGTAACATTTCTCATGGGTGACCAGTGTCTCCTTTTGCCCATTTCTTCCTGATATGTGACTGAGGAATTGGACAAAGAATTGGACATGGTGGCTGAGGAATATTTTAAAATATTGAGTAAGCTGAGCTTGGTACCTCACTCTTGTAATCCTAGCACTCTGGAAGGCAGAGGCAGGTGGATTGCTTGAGCTCAGGAGTTTGATACCTGCCAGAGCCAGAGTGAGACCCCATCTCTACTAAAAATAGAAAAACTAGCAGGGCACAGTGATGGGTGCCTGTGGTCCCACCTACTCAGGAGGCTGAAGCAAGAGGATTATTCAAGCCCAAGAGTTTGAAGTTGCTGTGAGCTATGATGCCAAGGCACTCTACCCAGAGCAACAGAGTGAGACTCTTGTCTCAAAAATAAAATAAACAAATAAATAAAATCTAAATAATTCATATTACTTATACAAATGTAAGTCTAGAGATGTAACATACATGAAGTATAGTACTAAATCTTTACATTAACAACTACAGTAGTCGGCCTTTATCTGAGATCTGAGCCGGATACATTCCAAGCCACTAATGCATGCCCCAAACTGGAAGGTACTGAACTCTGAACCTAGCCAAGGAACACCAAGGGTCATCTTCTGCAAGCGTCATTGCTCTTGCCTTTAAGGTCATTATTAAGTAAAATAAGGGTTCTTTGAACACAAGCACTGTTATGTAGGCACACCGGTTCTGATAACTGAGATGACTAACGAGTGGGTAGCGTTCACAGCATGGAAACACTGGACAAAGGAATGATTCACATCCCAGGTGGGATGGAGATTTCATCATTCTACTGGGAATAGCACAAAATTTAAAACATGAATTGTTTATTTCCGGAATTTTCCACTTAATATTTTGGACCCAGGTTGACTCCAGATATCTGAAACCTTGGAAAGTCAAACCCCAGATAATAAGACACTACTGTAGATGGACAATAAAGTCTAAAATCATTAGTTGTTACATTTTTATAACAATTTAATAATGTTTCATGAAAATCTGGAGAAAGAACCAATAATGCCAACTTTGTTTGAATGTTTTTATTTAAGTTTAATTATAATTTGTAATTTGCCACTAATTTTCATAGATAATTTTTTTTTTTATTGTTTGGGGTTCATTGAGAGTACAAAGAATTAGGTTACACAGATTGCATTTGTGAGATAAAGTCCCTTTTTTTTTTGCTATTTTATTCATTTTATTTTTTTATCAAGTTTCTGTTTTTTTCACAATTATACTCATTTCTTAAAAGTTTTGAAATGTACCATTGCATCATGTACATTAGGTGAGGTCCCCCAAAGGCTCTCTCTCCTCCCATATCCCCCCCTCCCCTCCCCTCTCTCTCCTTTTCCCTTCTACTTTCTGGACTATAGTTATGTTTTGCCATTTGTATGAGTATGTAGGTGGTTATATATTGATTTCGTAGTAGTATTGACTACATTGGATACTTTTTTTTTCCATTATTGAGATACTTTACTAAGAAAAATATGTTCCAGCTCCATCCAGGTAAATATAAAAGATGTGAAGTCTTCTTTTCTTTTTTATGGCTGCATAGTATTCCATGGTGTACATATACCACAATTTGTTAATCTGTTCATGGGTTGATGGGGAATTGGGCTGTTTCCACGACTTGGCTATTATGAATTTGGCTGCAATAAACATTCTGGTGCAAATGTTTTTGTTGTAAAATGATTTTTGATCATCTGGGTACATACCTAGTAGAAGAATTGCAGGATTGAACTGTAGATCTACTTTCAGTTCCTTGAGTGTTCTCCAAATTTCTTTCCAAAAAGGTCGTATTAGGTTGCATTCCCACCGGCAGTGTAGAAGCATTCCCTTCTGTCTGCATCCAGGCCAACATCTGTAGTTTTGGGATTTTGTGATGTGGGCTAATCTTACTAGAGTTAGATGATATCTCAAAGTGATTTTGATTTGCATTTCTCTGATGATTAATGATGATAAACGTTTTTTCATGTGTTTGTAGGCCATGCGCCTATCTTCATCAGAGAAGTTTCTGTTCAAGTCTCTTGCCCACATAGAAATGGGGCTATTTATTCTTTTCTTATTGATTAGTTTGAGTTCTCTGTAGATTCTAGTTATCAGACCTTTGTCAGAAGCATAACCTGCAAAACTCTTCTCCCATTCTGAAGATTGTCTGTTTGCTTAACTTACTGTGCTCTTGGCTGTGCAAAAGCGTTTTAGTTTGATCAGATCCCAGTAATGTATTTTTGGTGTTGCTTCAATTGCCTGGGAGGGTAGGGGGGGTTCGCCTCATAAAATATTCTCCCAGGCCAATTTCTTCAAGTGTTTTCCCTATTAGTATTTTTATAGTTTCATGTCTTAAGTTTAAATCTTTTTTTTTTTTAAGAAGGCTGGCGGTTTTTTTTATTGTTTTTTTTCTTTTTTTGCAGTTTTTGGCCAAGGGCTGGGTTTGAAACTGCCACCTCAAGCATATGGGGCTGGCACCCTATTCCGTTGAGCCACAGGCACCCCCAAGTTTAAATCTTTTATCCAGCGAGAATCAATTTTTGTTAATGGTGAAAGGTGTGGGTCCAGTTTCAGTCTTCTACAGGTTGCCAGCTGATTCAATGTCATTATTCACACTTGATCTGTTCAGCTTTCTTTTTGGTAAAATTTTGGTATGTTGTGCATATCCAGAAATGTATCTGTTTCCACTAGGTTTTCCAATTTCTTGGCATATACAGTTGACTCTTAAATAATATAAGTTTGCACTGTGTGGGTGCATTTACACACAGATTTTCTTTTGCTTCTGCCACCTCTGAGACAGCAAGACCAATCCCTACTCTTCCTCCTCCTCTGCCTATTTGACAAGATGACTACCTTTATGATGATCTACTTCTGTTTAGTTATGTAAATATGTATTTTCTCTTCATTAGGATTTTCTTAATAACATTTTCTTTTCTCTAGCCTCCTTATTATAAGTACTGAATTTATGATACATATAATTTACAAAATATGGCATGTATTAGTACACTCTTTGTGTCATTAATAGGCTTCCAGTCAATAGTAGGCTATTTGTAATGTAGTTTTGAGGGAGTGAAAATTTAAACAACTATAGAGGTTTTTAGTACTCCTGACTCTTCTATTTTTAAAGGTCAACTGGGGTTGTTCATAGCAGTTTCTAATGTTTCTTTGTATTTCTGTGGAATTAACTGCAATGTCATCATTTGCATGTCTCATTTTATGTATGTATATTCTCTTCCCCCCTTCTCTCTCTCTCTCTCCTTGGTCTAACAGTTCGTCAATTTTGTTTATCTTTTCAAAAAACCAATTTTTAGTTTGTGGATTTTTATATTTTAGTCTCAAATTTATTTATATTTTCTCTAATCTTTGTTACTTTATATTTCTACAAAATTTGATTTTTTCTACTTTCTTGAGGTAAATTGTCAGGATGTTTATTTGAAATATTTCTACTTTTTCTGGTGTAGGTTTTTATTATTATAACCGTCCCTCTTCATGCTGCTTTTTATGTATCCCATATGGTTTGGAATATCATGTTTTGATTTTTATTTGTTTCAAGAAATTTCTAAATTGTCCTCTTAATTTTCTCCCTTGTTTCTGAAAGATGGATTTCCTGGGTATGATATTCTTAACTGACAATATTTTTAATTTCTACATTTTGAAATGTCATCCTATTTTCTCCTGGATTGTAAGGTTTCTGCTGAGAAATCTGCTGTTAGTCTCATAGGGATTCCCTTATAAGTACTTCTTGTTTTTAGAAATCTTTGTCTCTCCCAAGATGTGAAATGTTTTCAGTCATTTTTTTTTATGTTATTTTATACTTTTCATTTTATAATATTAGGACATACAAATATTCTTGTCACATAGATGAATTTTATAATACCAAAGTAAGGGCTTTTAGGGAGCCTATCACCAGAATTGTGTGCATTGTACCCTGTAGGTAAGTTTTTAACCACTCACCCTCCTCCCATGTTCTCTCATTCCTAGTTTCCAATGTCCTTGAAACCGTTTTATGATCACATTAACTCATTATTTAGCTCTCCCTTATCAGCAAGAACATGCGATGTTTGTTTTTCCATTCCTGAGTTCTTTTTCTTAAGGTAATGTTCTCCAGTTCCACCCAAGTTGCTGTAAATAACATTATTTTATTCCTTTTTATGGCTGGGTTGTACTTCATGGTATATATATATATATATATATATAAAAAACACATTTATATATAAATATATGTTTATTTTATAAAAATTTCAAATCAATCATAGAGTGAAGAAAATGTCATATATATATAAAACACATTTATATATATAAATCTATATATTTACATTTATAAAATATATAAATATTTATATATGAAAGTGCCTTATATATATACACATATATATGAAAAACACATTTTCTTCATCCACCTTGTGATTGATTTGAAATTTTTTATATATAAATAAATAATAATAAATTCACTACTCAGAATCACCTAAACAAAAAGAAGTCATTATATCAAAGAGCCACTTCTCCCTGAATGTTTATCATAACACAATTCACAATTGCAAACAATTTCAAATCAACCACAGAGTGGGTGAAGAAAATGTGTTTTTTATATATATATATATATATATATATAAACATTTATATATAAATGTACATATATACATTTATAAAATATATATTAAAAATATATTTTATATTAAAAAATATAAAATATTTATATTATAAAATATAAAATATATACATTTAAAAATTAAAAATTATATATATAAAATACATACATTATAAAAACACACATATATAAATGTATATATATATAAATGTGTATATATATATAAAACACATTTTCTTCAACCACTCTGTGGTTGATTTGAAATTTTTTGCAATTGTGAATTGTGTTATGATAAACATTCAGGGAGAAGTGGCTATTTGATATAATGACTTCTTTTTGTTTAGGTGAATTCTGAGTAGTAAATTTATTGATAAAACATTATTATAAACATTCAGGGAGAAGTGATATAACATTATGATAAATATTCAGGGAGAAGTGGCTTTTTGATATAATGACTTCTTTTTGTTTAGGTGAATTCTGAGTAGTAAATTTATTGATAAAACATTATTATAAACATTCAGGGAGAAGTGGCTCTTTGATATAATAACTTCTTTTTGTTTAGGTGAATTCTGAGTAGTAGTATTTATTTCTTTGAGTCATCTCTATACTGTTTTCTATTGTAGCTATTCAAATTTACAGTCCCACCAAGAATATAAAAGCATCCCTTTCTCTGCATCCACATCAACAGCTATTGTCTTTTGACTTCTCACTAATGGCCAATTTGACAAAAGTAAAGTTGTATCTAATTACAGTTTTAATTTGCATTTTCCTGATGATAAGTGATATTGAGCAGTTTCATTTGTTTTTTGGCCATTTGTCTAGATTCTTTTGAAAAACTTCCATTCACATCTTTTGCCCCCTTGTTGTATATTTTAATTTCATTTATTACTTTCTTCAGCTTCAGGATTTATGTTTGATTCTTTTTCATGATATTTATCTCTTTTTGAAATTCTCATTCATATCATAAATTGTTTCTTGATTATGTTGAATTGTCTGTATTGTATTGGGGAGGTTTTTTTTTTTCTGAGATGGAGCTTCACTTTGTGGGCCTCAGTAGAGTGTCATGGCATCATAGCTCACAGCAACATTAAACTCTTACCTCAGCCTCCCCAAGTATCTGGGGCAACAAGTGCTTACCACAACGCCCAGCTATTTTTAGAGACGAGGCCTTACTCTGGCTCAGACTGGTCTGGAATTCATGAGCTCAGGCAATCCACCCACCTTGTCCTCCCAGAGTGCTAGAATTATAGATGTGAGCCACCATGCCTGGTCTTGAGTTTTCTTAATATCATTATTTTGAATATCTTTCCTGGAAATTTGGTGAATTTTTTTCCATAAAAATGTATTACTATAAAGTTGCCATGTTCTTTTGGTCTTACTGTATTTTGGGGGGTTTTGATATTTCTTTTGCTCCTGCCTTAATGTATGTGCATTTGGTGGAATAATCACACCTTCCAAACTTTTTGAGTGGGTTTTAAAGAGATTTTCATTGGCAGTTGGGTCTTAGTATGCCAGTTGGGAAAGGTATGATGAATTTATTTGGTGGTATGTGCATTGAAGAATGTCTTTGCAGCTTTTGCAGTTGCATTTAATGCCAGCAATAACTGTGGGAACCTTAGTGACCCAAGTTCTGAGAGTTTGTGATAACAGTGGAAGTGGCATAGATTATTGATTTCTTTATTGAAAAGGGAATTTGTGGTCCTGTTATAATTTTCTACACAGTGGAGAAACTTAGCCAAGGGCCAAGGAGATTCCTCTTGTGGTCAGGTCTGATATGGCCTACAAGGCACTGCAGTAATGTTGGGTTTCAGGTATAGGTGCTCAGAGAAGCTGTGAGGCCATTTGGTATCTGAATCTTGGGGTTGAGGTTTGATTTCTGTGGCTAGGTTGGATGTATGTTGCTTACAGAGGCAGGATCTGTGACTCTGGAGCACACTCTAACGTCTTGGGTCTAGAGAGTATGGTGGTAACTATAATTCTACCCCTAGGTTCAGGCCATATTGCTGGTCCCCAAATCCAAAGAAGAAGGAGTTCTTTTAAAGTTTTGGCCTGGAGAGAAAATCTGGACTTAATTTGGAAAACTGAGCCAATAGGACTGAATTGTAATTCAGGTCCGAGAGCATGAGACTCTGTGTAGATGACTCTGTACCCTGAAACTGTTGGGGTCAGTAGTATTTCAGATTGTGTGGAGCCAGGTGCAATGGTATTAAGTACCCAAGAATAGCTAAGCACACCTGTTGCTGGGCCCTGACAGATGGGGGCATCATAGTGATGACTCCACTCTGGGGAAGAGGAGTCTCTCAGCACCTCAGAATCTAGGGGACAAGTCTAGATCTAGATCCAGAGAAGTAAGGTACTAAAGGTGCTTAGTCTATAGGTTGGGTGATTCAGCTCAGCTACTGCTCTGTTTCACTGAGATGCATGGTCAGTTTAGCCCTGGGTAAATGGAGTGACTAAACTACTTTCTGGTCCCATAGGAAAGGTGTGTAAAGTTCTCAACTTTACATAATGATGTCAGGCCATTTGATGGAGATGGTTTAGTGGCAGCTTAGCATTAAAGGTAGATGAGAAAATATAGCACATAAATTTATTTTAATAATAAGTATTTAATAATACTTTGGAAAACTAAAGTATCATACTGAATTGTTATGGGAAGTGAATTATATAAACTGTCTTTTGCTTAAGTATATTAAAGGGGTTCTTTATGTTTTGTACTAGATGCACAGAGAAATTTTCAAAAATTAGTGCATTAAATCTGTTTGACATCTTTGTTGAAACATTTTTAGGCCTAATCGTTTTATAAATTTTTTTTATAGCTGATATAAATAGGTTTCTGGTTTTGGGTAGCCAAATCCGTTAAATGTTTTTCTTGTTGTTTATTTAATTTGGGTTAAGTATATAAAAACTTTACATATCTGCAGTTTATATTAATATTGCCTATATTTTTGTCTATTTTTGCAATTTGAATATTTATATTTAGAATTTTATCTCTTTGAGATATTTTAGAGTAAACAACTGAGTCTTTTTTCCTCTTCTTCTTAAAAAAAAAAACTTGTTAATAAATACTTCTACTGCACAGAGAATATGTTAATGTGATTACATACCTGGTTTTGTCAGTCCTGGATAGAGTTCTACTTTGGAGAGATTTGGATAAAAAAGGTCATCATATGACACTGGGTTACACTGGAAGTTAGAAGAAAGATAAATAATATCTGTCACCATTTAATAACTGTGTACAATGTGTCCAGCAGTTGGCTAAGTGTTATTCACATGTTGTATGCTCTCACAAAAATTTCATTAGTTTTATTTTTTTACCTTCATTTTGAAGATGTCCAGAGAGGTTAGTAAGTTAGTAGATATGTCCAAGCTGTAGAAAGTCAAAATTAGTACACATAGAGCCTATCTTTTAATTTTTAAAAAAACATATTTTATTTTACTTTGAGTGATACATGATTAAATTTTAATTTCAAAAATTACATATTAATAATACAGAACTGTATCACATTAAATATTTAAATATCTTTAAGTTTTCCTCCAGTTTTTATATAATTGGAATTTTATTTTCAACTTTGCTAACTTGTATGAGTCTTTCTTTCCTAAAGATTGAAAGAACCTGCCCTTTTGAAAGGCACCCTGCCTTTGCTTGTTTCACCCATATGCTTGAAGCTTCCTTCCATTTTGCAGTTTCAACACAGCAAGTGATGAGGATTACTTCTTTTTTTTAAATTGTTTTTATTATTAATTCATAGCTGTGTTCATTAGTGCAATCAAGGTGTGTAATGTTTTGGTTTCATATACAATCTCAACTATTTTCATGAAACTGATTAACATAGCCTTCGTGGCATTTTCTTATTTATTGTATGAAGACATTTGTATTCTGCATTTAGTAAGGTTCACCTGTACCCTTCTAAGATGCACCGTAGGTGTGGACCCACCAATTACCCTCACTCCATGCCAACTTCACCCCTCCCCTTTCTTGCCCCTTTCCCCATATTCTTGTGCTATAGTTGGGTTATAGCCTTCATGTGAAAGCCATAAATTAGCTTCATAGTAGGGCTGAGTATATTGGATACTTTTTCTTCCATTCTTGAGATACTTTGCAAAGAAGAATATGTTCCAGCTCCATCCATGTAAACATGAAAGAGGTAAAGTCTCCATCTTGCTTTAAGGCTGCATAATATTCCATGTACCATGATTTATTATTCCATTCGTGGGTCAATGGGCACTTGGGCTTCTTCCAGGACTTAGCAATTATGAATTGGGCTGCAATGAACATTCTGGTACATTTGTTATAATGTGATTTTTGGTCTTCTGGGTATATACCTAGTAAAGGAATTATAGGATCAAATAGCAGGTCTATTTTTAGATCTCTAAGTATTCTCCAAACCTCCTTCCAAACGGAACGTATTAGTGTACATTCCCACCAACAGAGTAGAAGTGTTCCCTTTGCTCCACATCCACGCCAACATCTCTAGTTTTGGCATTTTGTTATGTGGGCTAATCTTACTGGAGTTGGGTGATATCTCAATGTAGTTTTGATTTGCATTTCTCTGATGATTAAGGATAGTGAACATTTTTTAGTATGTTTGTAGGCCTTGCACCTGTCTTCTTTAGAGAAGTTTCTCTTCAAGTCCTTTGCCCAGCCTGAGATGGGATCACTTGTTCTTTTCTTGCTAATACATTTGAGTTCTCTGTGGATTCTGGTTATTAAACGTTTGTCAGAGGCATAACCTGCAAATATTTTCTCCCATTCTGAGGACTGTCTGCTTGCTATACTCACTATGTTCTTGGCTATACAGAAGCTTTTTAGTTTGATCAGGTCCCTTTAGTGTATCTTTGATACTGCTTGAATTGCCTGGGGAGTCCTCCTCATAAAATATTCACCCAAACTGATTCCTTCAAGAGTATTCCCTGCACTTTCTTCTAGAATTTTTATAGTTTCATGTCTTAAGTTTAAATCTTTAATCCAGTGAGAGTCTATCTTAGTTAATGGTGAGAAGTGTGGGTAGCCAGTTCACTGAGCACCATTTGTTAAATAGGGAGTCTTTTCCCCACTGAAATTTTTTAATTGGCTTGTCAAAGATCAAGTAACGGTAAGTAGCTGGATTCATCTCTTGGTTCTCTATTCTGTTTCAAACATCTACCTCTCTGTTTTAGTGCCAGCACCATGCTGTTTTGATCACTATTGATTTATAGTAGAGTCTCAGATCAGGGAGTGTGATTCCTCCTGCTTTGTTTTTTATTTCTGAAGTAATGTATTGGCTATTTGAGGTTTTTTTTCTTATTCTGTAAAATGTCCATACTACCCAAAGCAATATATAATTTTAATGCAATTCCTATTAAAGCTCCATTGTCATATTTTAAAGATCTCGAAAAAAGGATTACTTCTTAATAAAGAGATACCCAACTATGAAGTGGTTCCAGGCAGTCTACAGAGGCTGTGCATTAGTACCTTCTGGTCCTGTTTCACCT
>CAUYON010035909.1:0-33134 GCA_963573935.1 Arctocebus calabarensis
CCCCATCTCCTATGCCTAGGTCAATTTCTTGTGAATTTCCTAGGCCTCAATCCCATGAAAGGACTGTATCCATTCATTGATACATTCATTCACCTTGCCCTTGGTGGAAGGGACTGTATTCATTTGTTTCCTGGCCAAGGAACCCATACACCTATATATACCCTGAGACTAAAGACCTAAAGGAGGAGATGGAGAAAGACTGAGAGAGAAACGGAGAGAGCTTCTCTCTCCCCACTAGAATTTTCTCCCTCTAACAGATGCCTTAATGTTTTCTGTATTCTTTTCTTTCTTTTCTGTGAATAAATTCTCTTACAAAAAAAAAAATTAAAAAAAAAAGAAAACATTTCAGATTGTATATGAAACCAGCACATTGTACCCCTTAATTGCACTAATGTCCGCAGCTATGACTTAATAAAAAAAAAATAAAAAAAAAAAAAGAAAGTCAAGACTGCTGAATTTTTCTCTTTTTTTATTATTTTACATTCTTTTTTGTTTTGATTCTTTATCTTTTCTTTCCCTTTCTATGTTTGACAGAGGTAGAGACTGACTTTGCTTAGGACAGCAAGGAACTCCTGATTTTAAGGAACCTACCCAGCCCAGTCCCCTATAATCCATCAGTAATAGGCATGGCCTTAGCACCATTCCAAAAAATACCATTTCCCCTGTCACTCTCATTCTCTCTTCCTATTCGCTTTCCCTCCTGTTTGTCACCACTTTTTATTCACCTTTCCTTTTTTTTTCTTTTTCTTTCCTTCTTGTTTCATCTTTCTTTTCCACTACTTTCTTCCTGCTTGCTCTTTACCTTTCTCTTCCATTTGGACTTATATGAAATAGTAACTTCAACACCAAACCTCTTTGACAAGGTATTTTAAAGTAAATGGGGAAGCAAGAAAGAAAAGCAGGAAAAGGAAGTGAACAAGAAGAAAGAACACATTAGAAAGAACCAACAGAAAAAATCTGGCAACATGAAAAACCAAAACAGAGCAACTCCTCCAAGGGACCAGGAAGCAGCTACTGCAGAGGACTCCACCTATAAAGAATTATTGCATTTCACAGAGAGTGAATTAACATATGGATGCCAAAGAGAATAAAGGGAATGGACAAGAAGGTGGAAAGACAGAACCAAAAGATGGAAAAAAGACAAGTAGGATATAGAAAATATATGGTTGAGTTTAAATAAATGGAGACAATCAGAGAATTTAAAGATGCAGTAGAAAGTATCATAAATATATTAGATAATGGAGAAGAAAGAATCTCAGAGCAAGAGAATAAAGTGTTCTAGTTAACCCAGGTCAATAAGTGGCAAAAAAGAAGAGAGAGAAAGCAGAATAGTCACTCAGAGAACCATGAGACTTCATGAAGTGTTGAAACATACCGATAATAGAGATCCATGAAGGGGAACAAGATCATCCCAAAAGAATGGAACCCCTACTGCAGACTATCATAAATGAAAACTTTCCAAGTTCCACTAAAGATTCCAACACACTTCCCTTAGAGGTATATCACACTCCAGATCATCTCAACTCAGAACTTCTCTAAGACAGATTGTTACGAACTTGTGCAAAATCATAAAAAAAGAAAATTCGGCAAGCAGCCAGGAAGAGGCACCAACTGACATGCATGGGCAGAGACATTAGGGTGACAGCAGACTTTCCAACTGAAACCTTTCAAGTCAGAAGATAATGGTCATCTAGCTTTAACATTATTAAAAAAGTAATAATTTGGCTCGGTGCCTGTGGCTCAACGGACTAAGGCACCAGCCATGTACACCTGAGCTGGCGGGTTCGAATCCAGCCTGGGCCCGCCAAACAACAATGTTGGCTGCAACCAAAAAATGGCCGGGCGTTGTGGCGGGCACCTGTAGTCCCAGCTACTTGGGAGGCGGAGGCAGGAGACTTGCTTGAACCCAGGAATTGGAGGTTGCTCTGAGCTGTGATGCCGCTGCACTCTACCCAGGGTGACAGCTTGAGTCTCTGTCTCAAAAATAATAATAATAATTCTCAGCCCAGAATTCTGTGTACTGCTAAACTAAACTTCAAATATGATGGAGAAATCAAATCTTTTGCAGATATATATACACTGAGGACATTTGCCACAACAAGACTAGCTCTATGGGACATACTTAGACCTATTCTACACACTGACCATCACAGTGGACAAACAACAAAGTAAACACCCAGAAGCCAAAGGTCAAAAATTACCTTCCAGAATGGTTCAAAGGATAAAACGGACTTCAAGAAAATATGATGAATAGAATTCCACCACTGTTAAAAATTTTCTAAATAAATGTTAATGGCTTTAATTACTCACTGAAGAGGCACAGGCTGACTGATTAAGATAAAAAATCACAGACCATCCATATGCTGTCTCCAGGAAATGTAACTGACCTTGAAGGAAAAATCAAGACTCAGGGTTAAGGAATGGAAAACAGTATTTTAAGAAAATGGAAATCAGAAAAAAATGAGGGGTGGCAATCTTATTTTCAAATACAAGTGGATTCAAAGCAACTAAAGTTATGAAAGACAAAGATGGTTACTTCATTCTGGTCAAAGAAACAATACAAGAGGACATTTCAATTCTAAATATTTATGCACCAAATTTAATGCTGACAGATTTATGAAACAGACTTTGATTGGTTTGAGCAATATGATATCCCATAACATCATAATTTCCAGGGATTTTACCACACCTCTGAGAGAACTGGAGATTCTCTAATCAGAAACTAAACAAAAAACATACAAAGGGCTTAAATGTGACCCTGGAACAAATGGGCTTATACAGAACACACCATCCCAAACCTAAGGAAAATATATTTTTTCTCATCAGCTTCTGGAATATACTCCAAAATATATCATATTCTAGAATACAAATCAAACCTCAACTGAATTAAAAGAATAGTAATAATACCTTCTGTTTTCTCAGACCACAGGCAATAAAGGTAGAACTCAACTTCATCAAAAACATTTACCTCCACACCAAGGCATGGAAATGAAACAACCTTATGCTAAATGATATTTGGGTCTGGGGAGAGACAAAGGAAGAAATTGAAAATTCCTCAAACATAACAATAGTGAAGCTACAACTTTCAAAACTCTGTGGGATATAGCAAAAGTTGTCCAAAGAGAGAAATAGTTTGCCTTAGATGCCTACATCCAAAAAGCAGAAAGACAGCACATCAACAAACTCATGAAATATCTTAAGGAAATGAAAGAGGAAGAACAATCCAATCTAAACCCAGCAGAAAAAAAAAAGGAATAACAAAATTAAACTTGAGAGTAATGAAATTGAAAACAAAAGAAAATTTCAGAAAATCAATGAAACAAATATTTGGTTCTTTAAAAAAATAAAATTTATAAGACTTTAGACAGACTATCTAGAAACAAAAAAGTCAAAACTCTAATAACCTCAATCAGAAAAAAATAAAGGAGAAATAGCAACAAATATCACAGATGTGTAAGAAATTATCTCTGAATACTACAAGAAAATCTATGCCAAGAAATTTGATAATGCAGAGGATATAGATTGATATCTGGAATCACATCCTTAGACATAACCAAGAAGAAACAGATTTCATGAACAGAGTAGTTTTAAGCACTGAGAGTGCAGAAACAATAAAAAATCTGTCAACAAAAAATGTCCTGCACCAGGTGGCTTCAAACCAAAACTCTATCAAATGTTCAAATAAAACCTTATACCTATACTGCAGAAATTATTTACAAAATTTGAAAAGGAAGGAATTTTCCACAACACATTGTATGAATCAAACATCATGCTGGTGTCAAAACAAGGAATAGATTTAACTATTGGGCACTGCCTCTGGCTCAGTGAGTAGGGCACCAGCCCCATATATTGAGGGTGGTGGGTTCAAACCTGGCCCCTGCCAAACTGCAACCAAAAAATAGCTGGGCATTGTGGCGAGTGCCTGTAGTCCCAGCTGCTTGGAAGGCTGAGGCAAGAGGATCACCTAAGCTAAGGAGTTGAGGTCGCTGTGAGCTGTGATGCCATAGCACTCTACCAAGGGGTACAAAGTGAGACTCTGTCTCAAAAAAAAAAAAAAATCCAAGTATAAAGGAGAACTATATACTCATTTTACCACTGAATATAGATGCAAAAATTCTCAATTAAATCCTGGCCAATAGATTACAGCTACACAATAAAAATAATATACATTATGATCAAGTAAGTGTCATCACAGGGAATCAAGGTTGGTTTAACATATGCAAATCCATAAATGCGATTCACCATATCAACAGAAGCACAAAAAACAAAAAACACATATGATCCTTTCAATAGATGCAGGAAAAGCATTTGATAAAGTTCAGCTCTCTTTTCTTACAAGAACACTTAAGAATATAGGCATAGATGGCACATTTCTTAAACTGATGGAAGCCACAAATAAAAAAATCTCACAACTAATACCATACTGAATGGAGTAAAACTGAAAACAATTCCACATAGAACTGTAACCAAACAAGGATGTACTCTATCACAACTACTGTTTAATATAGTGCCAGAAGTTCTAGTCAATGCCATTAGGCAAGAGAAAGAAACAAAGGGCATCCAAATGGAGGCAGAGGAGGTAAAACTCTCACTCTTTTCCAATGATATGATCTTATACTTAGATAACACCAAACGCTCAACCACAGATTCTTGGAAGTGATTGAAGAATACAGTAATGTCTCAGGATATAAAATCTATGTCCACAAATAAGTAGCCTTTGTATATGCCAATAACATCCAAGATGTGAAGCTAATTAAGGACACAATCCTCTTCACAGTAGCTTCAAAGAAAATGAAATACCTAGGAATATACCTAACAAAAGAGGTGAAGGACATGTACAAAGAAAATTGTGAAATACTAAGAAAAAAAATACCAGAATATATTAACAAATGGAAGAACATACCATGTTCATGGATGGGAATAATAAACATTATCCAAATGTCTATACTTCCCAATGAAGTCTACAGATTCAATTTAATCCCCATTAAAATACCAACATCATACTTTCAAGACTTGGAAAAAATAATTCTTCATTTTGTATAGAACCAGAAAAAATGCTGTAGAGCTAAGGCAATTCTTAGTAATAAAAACAAAGCTAGGGCCATCGGTTTACCAGACTTTAGCTTGTACTACAAGGCCATAGTGATCAAAACAGAATGGTATTGGCACAAAAATAGAGACATAGACACCTGGAACCAAATAGAAAACCATGAGAGGAAGCTAACATCTTATAGCCACCTAATCTTTGATAAACCAAACAAGAATGTATACTGGGGGAAAGAATACCTATTCAGTAAATGGTGCTGGGAGAACTGGATAACCACATGTAAGACTGAAACTGGACCCGCACTTTTCACCACTCACTAAAATCGATTGAAGATGGGTAAAATATCTAAATCTAAGACATGAAACAATAAAATTCCTTGAAGAAAGTGGGGGAAAAACACTGGAAGGTATCAGCCTGGGAAAAGACTTTATGAAGAAGACTTTAGTGGCAATTGCAACAGTAGCAAAAATAAACAAGTGGGACTTAATTAAACTGAATAGCTTAAGGAGACAACCACAAAAGCCAATAGACAGTCATCAGAATGGGAAAGGATGTTTGCATATTATGAATGGGACAAAAGATTGATAACTGGGATCTACAGAGAACTCAAATTAACCAACATAAAAAGAACCAACAATCCCTTCTATCAATGGGCAAGAGAGATGAATAGAACCTTCTCTAAAGAAGACACATGAATATCTACCAAACATGTGAAAAAATGCTCATTGTCCCTAATCATCAGAGAAATGCAAATCAAAACCACCCTGAGATACCGTCTAACCCCAGTGAGAATGACCCACATCACAAAGTCTCAAAGTTGCAGATGTTGGTGTGGTTGTGGAGAGAAGGGAACACTTTTACACTGCTTGGTGGGACTGCAAACTAATACAATCTTTTTGGAAGGAAGTATGGAGAACCCTCAAAGAACTCAAACTAGAACTGCCATTTGATCCTGCAGTCCCATTACTGGGCATTTACCCAGAAGAAAAAAAATCATTTTACCATAAGGACATTTGCACTAGACTGTTTATTACAGCTCAATTTACATTTGCCAAACTGTGGAAACAACCTAAATGCCCACCAACCCAGGAATGGATTAACAAGATGTGGTATATGTATATCATGGAATACTATTCAGCCACTAAAAAAGGTAGAGAGTTTATGTCTTTTGTATTATCCTGGATGGATGTGGCACACATTCTTCTTAGTAAAGCATCACAAGAATGGATAAGCAAGCATCTAATGGACTCAGTTTTGATATGAGGACAATTAATGATCTAGTACGTGGCGGGGGTGGGGGAATGGGGGAGCAGAGAGAAGAAAGGAGGGAAGGAGGTGGGGGGGGATCCCAGTGTTTGGCACACCTCATGGGGGAGGAACATATTTATAAGAGGAACTTTGCCTGACAAATGCAATTAGTATAACCTGGATCTCTGTACCCTCAATGAATCCCCAACAGTAAGAGAAAAAAAATCTTTTGAGTATCAAATTTCTTCTGTGCTGAATGAAATTCAATGTGGTTTAGCCAGTAGATTATATTTTGATGTCATTATTGATTGTTAAATTAGGGACTACTTGGAACTCTATATAGGAAAGGAGTCTGATGTCTGGGACCAGTGGGAGAGTGTCAAGATGGACTTATGGTAACCTATTCTGGTAAACCGTTTGCTAGTCTTTTTTCCCTGAATGTGATACAGAGTTTCCTTTAAATGTAAGGTTGATTTAACTCCAAGAAATAAGTTGAATTTTAAAAATAAGATTAAAATAGAGTACAGGGCAAATGTGAACATGACAGAAACTTCTAAAGATAGTATGAGAAACAGTGAAATTCTGGAAACATTGCTGTGGGGGTTTTAATGCAGATGGCATTTGTTGTGATTTTTAAAGGTAGTATGTTGACGGTAAGCTGCTTTTTTTGACGAGGAGGAAACTCTGTATTCCGAGTCTCCTGAAGCCCTGAGAGAGGCCTGTGTACAGGGTGCGAACAGCAGGCTAGAACACCCATCAGAGTGTGGGTGTTGAAGGGCTGGATTGTTTGGGTTGGAGCCCCTCTATTCACATAACTAGTAAATGGTAAATGTAATTGACTTCTTTGAGTCTTGGTTTCCCATTTGTTAAATTAGGGACAGTAATAATACCTATTTTATGGTGTTGGTGCAAAGACTAACAGGGCCCTCAATAGAGCAGGCTGCTACAGCAGCACCTGGTACAGCAGTGGTTCTCCATCTTCCTAATTGCTGAGTTGTTTCAAATGAAACAAAGGGGTCATGACCTACAGGTTCAGAACTACTGTGGTACAGTGTAAAGAGCTTCCCTGTCTTTACAATGATGATGCTTATCAGACACAGGAAACCTTACACAGTTCATTAAACTATTTCCTTCCTTGCTTCCTTCATTCCTTCCTGGGTTCAAGCAATCCTCCTACCTCAGCCTCCTGAGTCAATGCCTGGCTAGTTTTTCTATTTGTTTTTTAGTAGAGATGGGGTCTTGCTGTTGTTCAGGCTGGTCTCAAACACTTGAGCTCAAGGGATCTTCCTGCCTCGGCCTTCCAGAGTGCTGTGATTATAGGCGTGAGCCACCACTCCTGGCCTTTCCCCTCATTTTTCAAAAGAAGTGGTTGGCTTTACTAATTGCTGAGATTATTGTGAAGTCTTCTTACTTTTATAAAAGTTAGCTTACATTTTTTTTTTTTTGTAAGAGAGATGTTAATTTTGAGTAGAGGGATAGCAGACCTTGGCTTTGGTGAATATCTTATTTCTCCTTTAGTGTCTATATGCTGTCTCTTGTGCTGTGTGTATCTTATTTTTACCTAGCTGCCTGCAGCAGCTTAGAATATGTAAGCATTGTAAAAATTATAGTATCAATGACTCCTCCTAGGCTGAGACATTTTATCATGCTATACATACCAGAAACACTAAAAATTAACACATTTAACTCATTTTTGTTTATAAATTTTGCTCCCTTTATTTTTGCATTGGATAAAGAGCTTCTTTTTTTTTTTTTTTTTGAGATAGAGCCCCAAGCTGTTGCCCTGGGTAGAGTGCTATGGCATCACAGCTCACAGCAACCTCCAGCTCTTGGGGTTAAGCTATTCTCTAGCCTTAGCCTTCCAAGTAGCTAGGACTACAGACACTCGCCACAACACCCGGCCATTTTTTTGGTTGTAGTAGTCATTGTTGTTTGGCGGACCCGGACTGGATTTGAACCCACCAACTCTGGTGTATGTGGCTGGTGCCCTAGCTGCTTGAGCTACAGGTGCTGAGCCAGGGTAGAAGATTCTTACAAGGTTGGACGGCACCTGTGGCTCAAAGGAGTAGGGCACCGGCCCCATATACCAGAGGTGGTGGGTTCAAATTCAGCCCTGGCCAAAAAAAAAAAAGATTCTTCCAAGATGATTGTAAGGCCTAGAGCTAGTGTATTTAAAGCACCTACCACAGGTGGTGGGTAGGGCAACAGCCACATGTACCAGGGCTAGTGGGTTTGAACCCAGCCCTGGCCAGCTAAAACAAACAAACAAATAGCCAGGCGATGTGGCAGGCACCTGTAGACCCAGCTACTTGAGAGGCTGAGGCAAAAGAATTGCTTGAGCCCACGAGTTTGAGGTTGCTGTGAGGTGTGATGCCTCGGCACTCTACCTAGGGTGACATAATGAGACTCCCTCTCAATTAAAAAAATAAAATAAAATAAATTAAAATAAAATAAAGTAAAATGAAGCACCTACTACAGTAGGCAGGCATGTATTTTTCATGTCTTTAGAATTAATTCTGGTTATGAGGGTTGGAGAATGCATGTGAAGGTTTGATCATGTACTTTGTGTTTTGGCAGAATTAGCCCTGAGTAATTCAGTTCCTTCAGTTGTCAGTGATGAATTCAGAAAATGAACTGTTGGATTTGGCTGCGCATCTGATCCTATGAAGTGGATTATTGCCAAGTTCCCACTCTACATGCTCCTTGTGGTCAAGCTAATGTCATGCCCCTCTCATTTCCAAGAAGATGTTGTTACAGTTGTGAGTCAGAGTTCTCCAGCAGGAAGCCACATTCCTGGGCCTCAATGAGAGGGTGGCTGAGAGCAGAGCTCTTGATCTGAGGAACCATCAGGCCTTGTGATGTAATCTTCAGTACAAGAGCGCATCAAAACTCTGTTTCTTTCACAGAAGATTATTTCAGTAAAGGAACCTGTATAGATCTGAATAGTCTGAAAAAAACAAAACAAAACAATTTTGCCTTTGTGCTGTAAATAATATTTATGATTGTTAGTTCAGGGTTTAAAAAAGTAATTACAAGAAGATACTGACTTGGGTGGCAGCTGTGGCTCATCGAGTAGGGCGCCAGCCCCATATACTGAAGGTGGTGGGTTCAAACACGGCCTCGGCTGAACTGCAAAACAAAAATAGCTGGGTGTTGTGGCGGGCGCCTGTAGTCCCAGCTACTGGGGAGGCTGAGGTAAGAGAATCGCCTAAGCCCAGGAGTTGGAGGTTGCTGTGAGCTGTGTGATGCCACGGCACTCTACCGAGGGCAATAAAATGAGACTCTGGCTCTCCAAAAAAAGAAGATTCTGAGTAGAAAGTTTTTATTTGTAGGAGTATATGAACTTTAAGGAATTGGACATCCTGTGTTTTTGATTAGAATTTTTTTGGTACTACTGGCAAGTGGAATTTTCTGATAAATTGTAGTGCTTCTTTTAGTATCACCCTGTTTGAATAGGAGCTCTCACAAGAGTCTCCACATTTACTGTCAGATTTTGTTCTGTTCTGTTTTGTGCTGCTGGGCCATGTAACCTGAGGTGAAATGCTGCAGAAAGGAAATCTTGATCATACACTCTCCTACTTTTCTGTCACTTAGAACTAAAGACCCGGAAGAGATAAGAAATGGGATCCAAGAAATATATCGTCTGGGCTTCTGTGGTACTTGCCTGTCTGTGTATTTTCACCATCCTGTTCCTGGAAATACGGGTTTAAATCTATTACACAAAGTCAGGCAAATAGGTTTGTTTGAGTGGATGGTTCTTAATATGGATAGAGATGTGTTGACAGTTTTTGGAGGCTCAGAGTTAACCTTGCAAGTCTGGGCCAAGTTGTGACTTAGAGTTCAAAGCATATATATGTACCTGAAAGATTTTGTTTTCTGAAAATGAAATATGCATGTGAAAATTCTTTTAGTTGGAATTTTATATGTGAAATTGAGAGGTCTACAAAATGAAATAAAATTAGTTTTATCAGAAAGGATTAGAAATCTGGCTCTTAAAGATTTACTCTCCTCCACCCCTTTTGGTCAAATGAGATGGCTAATTATACTGGAAGAGGAAATTGGTGGTTGTTTATCTTACTCAGTAAATAAAGAATGATGTTAACCTCTCCAGAATGCTGGTGACTATTGAGTTTGGGCAGAAAATCCTATAAAGGAGAAAGAGCTGCAGAGTATAATAAACTCCCAGGTGCTCCATAAAAACCCTGTTCCTCTTATGCTGCCTGGTGAAGATCAAGGGCACTGCTGCAGAGCCGCTGTGGAGGCTCTTAACCAGTGCAAAGGTGATGAAATTTCTCTTCTCCTGCTGTCTGAATTACTTCTGGGCCTGACAGAGATGGGGATTCTCATTTGATAGCAGCTCAGAGACTCTAGATATCTTATTTCCCTTAAGTTAAACCTACCACTCTTCATTTGCCAGATAATTTTCACTTCTGCCAAGGTTGTATAGTAAGCCCCAAAAGCTCACATGCAGCTCTTGGCGGTGGGGGGCCGTTTGACCTCTCTGCATTATCTTTTATGGCATCGCCAGTGAACAAAGGGAAAACCAGCCTTGGCAGGGTTGTTGAGAAGGTGAAATAAGATGATAAACACACAGTACCTGGCAGGTGGTTTTTTCTGGTTTTCTCTAAGCCTGAGACAGGATTCCTCAGCCTCAGTACTACTGACAATTGGGGATGGATGGTTCTTTGTTGTGGAAGACCGTCCTGTGCATTGTAGGTTGTTTAGCAATATCACTGGCCTCTGTCCTATCCTACCAGAGATGTTTCAAGGTCTATTTGTCCCTGACCACTTGATAGAAATGTAGTTAAGAAAACTTAATGTCAGGTTTTTATTTTGTTCAGAAATGAAACAGTACTTGAAATGAATGGTTGACTTCAATTTAATAAGTACTTTTACACTTACTAAAGAAATTCTATGTAATAGTAGCATCACCCCGCACACACACCTCCCAGTGCATTGAATTGATCATATAAAATAGAAGGTGCTTTTAAAACTTAGGCCCAGACACCTACTCCTTCCTGTTGCCTTAAACCAGCATTCAGCACTTGAAGAAGGGCTTAGGAAACAAGAGCTGAAAGGAAAGGGTTCCAGATGACTCCAAATTGTAATAGAAGAACTCAAATCCTATGAAAACCACAAGTCTTATGAATAAGCTCAAAACTTTGTCTTCCCAACAATGTAAATTTTAGATTGCATACATAGCTTATGTATTTGACTTGACATTTTAATCTCTCTATATACTTAAAATTTCTGTTTTTAAGATGAGTAGGCATTACAATAGAGATAGAAAGGATGTTTATTTCTAACTTTTCCTAGAAAGTCTGGCGTCTTTGAAATAGCCATAACAGAAAGAAACAAAAATGTATTTGGTATTACTGGTTCTGAGTAATGATATTAATCCTTTTAAAAAATAATGTTTGTAGGCTAGGCATGTTAGCTTATGACTGTAATCTCAGCACTTTGGAGGCTGAGGAGGGAAGATTGCTTGAGGCCCAGGTTTAGAGATCAGTTGGGGCAAGAGACCCCATCTCTACAAAAAAATTTAAAAAGTTAGCCAGGCATGGTATGGAGCTCCTACAGTCACAGCAACTACTGGCGAGGCTGAGGCAGGAGGATCTTTTAAGCCTAGAAATTCGAGGTTACAGAGGAGCTTTAATGACACTACCATACTGTAGTCTGGGAGACAAGCGAGACTCTGTCTCTCAAATACGTACCTATTTGTAGCAAACTTAAGTAAGACTTAGTATGTTCTTGGGACTACTCTAAAAACTTTAACTATTTTCATTCCTTTGCTTCTCAGAACAACCCGTGTTACAATTCTGTCATCTCTGCCTTTCTCTCTGCATTTTATATATATGAAAACCACAGTAAAGCAAAGTATCTTGCTCAGCATTACACAGTTAATGAATTTAAGCCTAGAAGTTAAGTCTGTTTAACTTCTTTCTGCTGATTCTAGGACCCACAAGTCCGGGTGTTGGCAAAACATGGCCCACAGGCAAATATCTGGCCCACTGCCTATTTTTATAAATAAAGTTTTATTGAGATACAACTTCTATTATTTGCTGACTTACTGTCTTCTGGCTATTTTCTAGCTATGATGGTTATATAATAGAGACCATGTGGCTCGCCACACCTACAATATTTATTGTCTGACTCTTTACAAAGAAAGTCTTCCCATTTCTACGTAAAATCACTCTTATCCATATATATGGTTCAGAAAGGTAGAAAAAAACAACTTACATAAACATTCAAATAAGAGTTGGTTAAAATACATCTTAGACAGAGCGTGTCCAAGTATTTGGTGCTATTGTCAGTGTTAAGGTGGATGTTAGCCTATGGCTCAGTGAGTAGGGCGCCGGCCATATACTGAGGATGGTGGGATTGAACCTGGCCCCAGGCAAAGTGCAACAACAACAATAAAAAAAAAAACATTTATAGGACATCTCCCTTCCTCAGGGTATTTGGAAGAGGGGAAAGGAACAGATAAACACAAAAATAGGAGAGGAGCCTGGGCAATAGCAAGGCCGGCTCCATAAAAAATAAAAAAATTAGCCTGGTGTGTGGTGCACGCCTGGAGTCCCAGCTGCTCAGGAGGCTGAGGCAGGCATTTCTCTAGAGCCCAAGAGTTGGACGCTGCAGTGAGCTGTGATTACACGTTGCACTCTAGTTTGCAACTGAGCGAGACCCTGTCTTGAAAGAAGGATGCTGGGCTGCTCTTTAGGATTGGTTATTTTTTTTTTTTTAATTGATTTATACATAGAGTCTCATTTTGTCACCCTTATTAGAGTGCTGTGGCATCACAGTTCACAGCAACCTCGTTGGGTTGGGCTCAAGTGATCGTCTTGTCTTAGCCTCCTAAGTAGCTGGGACTACAGGCACCTGCCACAACGCCCGACTATTTTTAGAAATGGGGGGTCGCTCAGGCTCAGGCTGGTCTCAAGGCAGTCCACCCACCTTGGCCTCCCACCTTGGCCTCCCAGGATTGCAGGTAGGACTGGTTATTTTAAACTTTGACTTTTGCTGGAGAATGGACTGGATCGTATAGCTCAGAACAAAAAAGTTTGAGCAGAAGTGCTGGTTTTAGGCAGAGATATTTTTTAGTGCTTGATTTCCTGTGGGTTTAATGGATGATTTTTATGCCTTGGAACTTGAGGCTTATGAGTTTGTTCACTGAGACCCAGAATCAGTTCTGAAGGACTGACGCCCATAGCATACCTTGCTCAGATGGTAGTAATCTGTAAAGCTCACTTATTTATTTAAATGGTGAATATTTGTCAGTGAGTGTGTAATTATGTGTTGCAGAAAATGAGTGTGGACTCTACCAAGTGGTGGTTTAACTTGCAAAATTTGAAAATAGCTCTTTAAAAGTTCCTTTTTTTCTTGTGCTTTTCTGCCACAGCTTCAGAATAGAAACTGACAGGCCCATTTTTATCAGGCTCATTTTTATAGAAAGCAAATGGCAATGTGTGGGTGGCTCCTTGTAACACAGCAACTCAAGGTTAGGTAGGGGAAGACCAAAAATTGAGTTTCTTTTGTCAAATCAGAAATTATGCAAATTTTACAAAAAGTATTAGAGGAAATGTATAAGGCTTTAATTGGTTTTATTGGTTTATCAAGTTTTTTTTTTAAAAAGGTTGCTTTGTGAACATTACCCTCTGCTGAATACTGTAGATACTTCCTGACGTTTATTGAGATCTTGGACTAGAATAACAACAAATGTGACTCTCCAATTATTTTCAAGAGATAGTATTATCTTGGGCTAAGAGTATGTTACAGTAAGACTGTCGTTTCTTAGGGGGATTCACTCTGCTATATGAGCTCCTCTTTGAAATTACGATGAGCTGAGGCATAAAGCCTTTTGCTCACACCAGATTCACAGAATACTTATTTAGTATATACTAAATCAATGGTGGCCTAGTTTTTAAAGCTCATTTATTATACTGAACTTTAGTTAATGTAGAGATGCTTTATAATTATAATTTTGTCCCTTGGTAAATCTAATACTGTGCTTTGCATTTTTTTTTATTGACTTTTTTTTTTTTTCCTAAGGCTCTGTGAATGAAGGATGCTGGCTGCTCTCTAGGATTGCTTATTTTAAACTTTGATTTTTGCTTGATAATGGATTGGATTGTATAGTTCAAAACCAAAAGAATGAGCAGAAGTGTTTGTTTCAGGCAGTTTTTTTTTTTTTTTTAGTGCTTGATTTCCTGTGGGGTTGATGGATGATTTTTATGCCTTAGAGCTTGAAGCTTATGAGTTAGTTCAGTGAGACCTAAAATCATGTCAGAAAGACCAGTTCCGAACAGGGTACTGTGCTCAGATGGTGGTACTGTGTTAATAGGCTCGTAAGAGCACTGAACATGCCTCCAGTGATAACACAGTCACACCTGCAGGCGCATGGCTTACAGTGTCTGTAGGACCATCTTCTCCTGTATCTCTTACCCCTCCTTCTCTTCCTGGACCTTCCCACCACTGTTAATTCCGGTTCTGTGTGTTTTAGATAGTTTAAGTTAACTATTGGACTACTGTGTTAGCAAATGAATAAATTGCTTTGATTTTTCTTCTCCTTTTAAACAAGGAATTTTCTGCTTGGAAATACAGAAGTTTCATCTTCAAAATTCTGTAGGAACACACTTTATGGTATATTTTATGGTGGTGTGTCCTCCATTGCTCAGAATTCAGTTGTACTTTAGACAGCTTGGCACAGATGGAGAAGGGATTGTGGCATACCCTGGCACTGAGATGGCTTGGCTGGGCACCAGCATGGTGACAAGCAGGATGAGGAGGCCTCACAGACCAGAATATGTGCCATTCTTAAAATGCAGGTGGAGTTATGGGTACAGTCAAGTGGGGCTGCTCTTTTCATGGAAGAGATAGCTTGATGGGTGGTTGATTTTTGGTTCTGGAGTCTAGCAGATCTAGACTTCTGGCAAGATTCTGACTTATTGGCTGTTTGACCTTGGACAACTTACTCAACCCCTTTGATAGGAATAAATACATGCCTTGTACACAGCCTCGTGGGAAGATGTTTCAAAGTCCAGCTCTGCTCCTGGTAGGCAGTAAGTGCTGAGTGTTAACTTTTCTTTAGTTGAATGTGAAATGATTGAATTGCACTGGGACTTAGTCTGTAGTCAGTAGCTTATGTTCAAAAACTTGGGAAGACCCAGGAGGGGGATGACTTATCCTGAATTTCAGGTTATTTTTGAAAATTTGCTAATTCTTTCAGGTCAGTAAAGTGTCATTTAAGGATGTCTGAGAATTAACTAGTTCCCAGGGTTCTTAAATGTCACTGTGGCTTTCATACATACCTGAGTTATTCTTAAGAGCACCTTTCCTAGTAGGAGTCTGTTCTCTGATATTTGTTTAAATCATGTTATAGCACGTTGTGGACTTGTAATCTGTTTTCAAAATGGTATTGTCTGCCCCCATATTGATCAGTGCCGCATTCTTTAATTGCTTATCTCTGCCTCCCATATGGTTATACTCCAAAGCTAGACCTTGAGCAGACTCACTAACTCATTAACCTCTGTGACACAAAATATAAACCCTCCAGAAGGGGACTACCTATGGGAGAGGGGCAGAGTGTTTAAAATCTGTTGTAGTCCCACTGCATTTTCTCCAGCCTCCATAATCTCTTTCAGCCCCACTGCATTTTCCTGAGCCTCAGTTATAAGCATCAGATTTGGTGCAAGTTTTCACAGCATGGGGGAATTTGTCATAGTTGAGTTTGTGCTGTTATTTGAAAATTATCACTTGGCCAGACTTGGTGACTCATACGTATAATACTAACACTCTGGGAGGCCGAGGCAGGTGGATCACTTTAGCTCAGGAGTTGGAGACCAACCTGAGCAAGAGCAAGACCCCACCTCTGCTAAAAATAGAAAAATTAGCTGGGCATTGTAGTCCCAGCTACTCAAAAGGCTGAGACAAGAGGATTGCTCAAGCCTAAGAGATTGAAGTTGCTGAGCTATGATGCCACGACACTCTACCCCAGGCAATAGAGTGAGACTCTGTCTCCAAAAACGGGAAAAAAAAAAACCCCAAACCAGTTAGTTCTTTGAGATATAATTAAGTAGAAACATAGGCAATAGCCCTTCACTGACATATTTTTGTGTAGTGGCCATTGAAATCCCAGCTCATGGTAGGCTTACCCTGACTTAAGGAGAGATGTAAGGTTGAGGCCATGCAAAACCGGTACAATGAGGCTATGCAGAGCCCAGCTGACTTTGGTTGAGACCGTGATTCAATTTGAGAATGTGGTGGTGCACGTCTCCAGGTTGTCATGGGGTCCAGGAGAGAGAGACAGGACTCCATAACTAGTGCCTTCTTCTTTTTTTTTTTTTTTTGAGACAGAGCCTCAAGCTTTCACTCTGGATACAGTGCCATGGCATCACAGCTCACAGCAACCTCCAATTCCTGGGCTCAAGCGAGTCTCTTGCCTCCGCCTCCCAAGTAGCTGGGACCACAGGCGCCTGCCACAACGCCTGGCCATTTTTTGGTTGCAGCCGTCATTGTTGTTTGGCGGGCCCGGGCTGGATTCGAACCCGCCAGCTCAGGGGTATGTGGCTGACGCCTTAGCCCGCTGAGCCACAGGCGCCGAGCCAACCTTCTTTGTTTTTTTAAATGAAGTAGAAGGAGATGATTCTCTCCTCCTGCAAGATGTTAAATTGATATGCTGCTGAATTTCCTTTGGTTTAGAAAATGTTTATTGAGCATCTGTTAAATTAGTTGAAAATGAATTTTAAAAAAGAATTAAAAATAATCTTACCTTTACCTTTCTTTTTGCGACTTTTACATCACCTCATGAGGTAGCTGGAAAAGTCCTGGAATGTCTTTCAAACTCTGGGTGGGAATTACTGTTTACAAGTTGTCAGCCAGTGTCACTAGGTGATAATTTCCCTCTGTGTGAATGTCATGGTTACAGTCTGCTTTTTTGTCTCTAAAAGAACAATTATATTCAAGAAATTTCCTAGTGCATTTAAAAACAGCTGGGTGAAAGTCATTTTAAATCCCCAAATCCAACACATTAGTTCTTTTATGCATTTAATTAAGCAGAAGTTAAAATAAATTAGAACAGGAGACATTCAGTGCTGATTGTTGAATCAACAAAGCAAGAAACAGCCTAGCATTACCCTACCCCAGATGTCTGTCACTCAGTGCTGCTGCCCTATAAATTTGCATCACTCTTTAACATTTTTTGAATAACAATTTCTTTTCTAGTAAAAGCTGGCATGCGATGTATAGTGAGCAGTGTTTTTAACAGAAACTGTACTTCTGAATCTGTCTCCCTGGATGACACTTTTTAGGAGGTTAGGGGGAGGGTCAGGCTAGAACTGTAAAGTTTAGGAAAATATAGAAAAATAAGATTTTTGCTATAACTTTGGATTTTATTAGTGGAAGTGAGAATTGAGATTGTTTCTAGTCCTGAAACAGTTCCTAAAACACTGCAAATTTGAGATAATTATTACAATGCAAGTAATATATGATTCATTGTAGAAAAAATTGATTAAAAAGCATCAGCCAGGAATTGAGCCCTGAATTCTTATCACCCACAGGTATCACTGTAAGACATTTATAGGTATTGTTTTGGCTATTTATTTATATTTTAGGGGCATAGGGTCTTGTTCTGTCACCTACGTTAGAGTGCAGCGGCATCATCATAGCTCACTGCAGCCCCAAATTCCTAGCCTCAAGTGATCACCCTGCCTCAACCTTCTGAGTAGCTGGGATGACAGATGTGCCCCACACCTGGCTAATCTCCTTCTCACCCCCACAACAGGTTTGGTCTGTATTCTGCTGGTCTAAAACTTCTGCTTCCTGTGCTGAAGGAATCTGTCCTTCTGCCTGGGCCTCCCAAAATACTGGGATTATAAGTGTGAACCACTGTGTCTTCCCTTAGCTATTTTTTAAAAGCACCATTATGCTTTCTGGTAAGTCTTATGTCTTTTTTTTCCTTCTTCAATAAAATATCATGATTGGTATTATATTTGGGATTGGCTTCCATATAATGGAGGGAAGGGCAAGGGTATGACCAGTGTTTCAGTTGAAAGAAGGTTAGTCCTAAGTTTAGGATAATTTTTGTAGCTGGGTAATTGGTTCTTGAGAGTTTACAATATTCTGTTGCTATTGCATACAGTTCAGAATTTTCTTCATAAAAAATTTATTAGTGTGTCCATCAGTTATGAACGTCCCAGGCCTTCACATTATATCATTGTCATCATTCTTAGGAGCCATGTATCATTCCATCATAGTGAGGACCATAATTTAACCAGTACCTTCTTTTTTTTTGAGACAGAGGCTCAAGCTGTCAAGCTGGATAGAGTGCCGTAGCATCACAGCTCACAGCAACTTCCAATTCCCGGGCTCAAGTGAGTCTCTTGCCTCTGCCTCTCAAGTAGCTGGGACTACAGGCACCCGCCACAACACCTGGCCATTTTTTGGTTGCAGCTGTCATTGTTGTTTGGTGGGCTGGGTTGGATTCAAACCCCCCAGCTCAGGTGTACGTGGCCGCACCCTAGCCCTTTGAGCTACAGGCGCTGAACCAGTACCTTCTTTTTAGATACTTTTTGGGTTTGTTTGTTGTTTGTTTGAGATAGAATTTCACTTTGTTGCCCTTGGTAGAGTGCTGTGGTGTCACAGCTCATAGCAACCTCAAACTCTTGGGCTTAAGTGATTCTCTTGCCTCAACCTCCCAAGTAGCTGGGACTACAGACGCCCTCCACACCACCAGGCTATTTTTAGAGATGTGGCCTTACTCTGTCTCAGGCAGGTCTCAAAACTTGTGAGCTTAGGCAATCCACCTGCCTCGGCCTGCCAGAGTGCTGGAATTACAGGAGTGAGCTACCATGCCTGGCCTTAGATAATTTGTTTTTAGTTTTTCAGACCATTTTTGCAAATGGATGAAGAAAATTGGGTCATTTTCTTCAGAATTTGTATGTCGAATTTTTATTTTCTCATTATGCAGAAGGAATCTGGAATTTTGATTACTAAGGCAACTGGCAGGTATTTTGCCTACTTAACAATAACCAAAACTCTTTATTTAGGGAAGTTTTAAAAAGTATGTGATATTAGTAAATTTTTAAAATTACTTCGTTGCAATTCAAATGAATCTTGTGCTTCACACACAGGTAATTTAGTCCCATCAAATAAGTTTTAGAGCTAGATGTCTTGGTACTCTGATATAGTTTAACACTTTGTAGTTGCATCTGACTCTTTTGGAGCCATCTCCTGGGAAGTGGAGAATGGATAGTTGCATGGTCTGCCATCTCTGTGTTATTTACCATAGCACTAATTCCTAGTTAGGGATATAATCTGGAAAATCCTACTGGGCCTTACAATGAGCATTTACTTTTGGTGAACAAAAAGAAATTTCTAGTTAAACAACCAATAGAAAGCAGATGAGTTTTGGGTAGTTTTGAGTAATTAAGCAAAACAGGACATGGTTATATGGAAATTCTTTTCTAGAAACCTGGAAACCTGCATGGGAAATATATATTGGCTGGCCTTTTAGGCAGTGAACTTTTTGGCCCGGAGGTAACCACCATGTCTGGGGCTGCTCTGAGTGGAGAGATCAAAGATACAAAGAGGTCTGGACTGCAAAATAATTGGGGGATTAATAGGCACCATCAGGTTGTGCCTACTAATTCCAATCCTACCTAACTCCTCCCAATTCTTGACTCCTCCATTGCGTATTCTGACAACTCTGTAAAGACTGCACCACTAAGGAGACATTTTATATCACATGTTGACTATTTCTTCCTTGGAGAACATATGTGCATCTGTCCCTTTGGTTACTTAAAACCCCACAGGCTACCGGAGTTTGGCTATTCAAAATAGTATTCTCCACTGCTGGTTTTCAATGTCTCTTAAAATTACAGTCATTTCCCATTCATCTTCTGTGTCTTTTGGCTTGGGGGAAGGCAGTCACATGAGTGCCTTTGGTTTGCTTAGGAGACTGAAAGTTGTTGCTGTTGAACTTGATCATCTCAGCCTCATTCCCATATGTAGCTGGCCAGTGCGGTTTGTCTAATGGTGATAAAGCATACTAATCTATTCTGCATCAAGACTGCTCAGGCTCTGCACAAAGCATGCTGTGTTTCCAAATGTGGTATCTGTACCTCTGGGTATCAAATTTCCCAAGCAGCTTTGATAAACTTTAACTTATGAGGAAAGAAGGGCCACGTGCAGGCTACTCTTTGAAACTCCACTGGTCTCCATTCCCTCTTCCCCTCCCCCCACCCCTAGCACTCACAGGGACTCTTTACAACTGACCTGTGGTCTAGGTGTTGTACAGCAAAAGGGGCTACCAATTTTCAGAAATTATTAACTTAAGAAATACATCAAGTAAGCAAGCCACCCTACCGGTCTGGGACCCTGTGCGTTTGAAATTTGGTTTGTCCCAAATTGAATGAAGAAGGACAGAAAAGGGAAAGTCAGCAAAATGTAGCTATTGAGGCACAGACAGGAATGAAACTTTTAAACATATAACTGATAGATAAGACAGATTTTGATTATAGGCCATTTTCTAGGGCTTTCATTTGCATATGCTATAATTAATAAATACTCATCTACCAAAAAATTTATCACTGGTTTACAGAGTTATTTTATTTATTTATGTTTTATTTTGTTTGAGAAGAGTCTCACTTTGTTGCCCATGGTAGAATGCCATGGCATCATACCTCACAGCAACCTGAGACCCTTTAGCTAAGCGATCTTGTTGCCTCAGCCTCCTGTGTAGCTGGGACTACAGGTGCCTGGCTCTATCCCTGGCTAGTTTTAGAGACAAAGGTCTTGGTCTTACTTAGGCTGGTCTTGAACTCCTTGAGCTCAAGCAGTTCACCTGCCTTAGCCTCCCAGTGTGCTAGGATCGCAGGTTTGAGCCACCGAGCCTGACCAGATTTACAGTAGTCTTGATCCAAGCTAGTAAATGTGTTAACTACTGTGTCCAAAAATCTATATCTAACCGTATGACCTTTATCTGAACAAGTTACTTTCTCTGTCTAGGCCTCATTTCCTCACTTATAAAATGGGAGAATAATAGAGACTACTTCTGAAGGCTGCTGTAAAGATTGAAGTGGATAAGATGGGTGCCAAGTATGATACAGCACCTGTCCCACACTGAACACATGTATAAGTAATGGGTAGTAATGTGTTTTCTTACCCAAACTAACTTGGGGCTCACAAAACAGGTAATACTCTTCACTCTGGGTTGTCACTCAAACTGTGGAAGCCTGAAGGGGAAGACATTGCTGGTTCATATGTGAACAGTTACACAGTCTCTAATTCTATCTGGCTCGACTCCCCTTGACGGAGTGAAGTCCTAGATTAGATCTCAGCTGAGCACCCATACATTCTTGGGTGCCTCCCAATGCCCACCCCTCCACCCCTCATGAAGGACCTCTGTTTTAGATACCATTTTTTCCCTTTTCGTCCTCAAAAGGTTTTCCAGAATAATAGCTTTTTCATTTTTCCCTAAAATGAAGACAATCATTCCTAAGTTAAGTTTTATTCGTCTAGGAGAAGGAAAGAATATTGACAGAGGGCACTAGGCTGACGTGATTGGAGACACTGATAGAAACCCTGGAAGATCGTGCCATGCTCAAATTGCTTGCTGCCTCAGGGATGGATGTACATACAAACTCCCAAATGGCCCATTAATTGATCTTGATTATCTGAGTCCAAAATGCTTGAGCATTTCAAACTGTTTTCAAATGGCTGCCATATTTGGCAAGGAGCCCAACAGCACCTTTGGTTCATTATAAAAGGAGATTTTGACAGCACTTGGAGACAGAATGCTTGCTTCCTTCAGAGTTGCTCAGTTTCAGAGAACTTTTTAACAGGTACACTCCTACCATGAGACAGGCTTGTAAGTCACAGAGTGACCCTAGTAAATACGTGAAGAACTCTAACTGTGTGATCTTAAAGTCTCCTCATTAGATTCCAGCTAATAAAACTTCAGTGGGTCAGAGGTTTGCAGGGTTTGATAGAATTAAACCCCGTGGGAAGTAAAGGGTGATTCCAAGTAGAAGGAAAATCCATGATACCTTGCTCCCTTCAACTTGTCCCACTTTTCTTCAATTGCCCCAGTACTAGAACATTTTCTCCTTCTTGATTTTGATTGTCCCCGTAAGCCATTTACTAATTAGACATTAAAACTTTCTATCCTCTCAATCCCAAAGCAAAACTGATGAGCACAGCAGACCAAAGCAGCCGGGCAGGAAAAGAACAAAGACACACCTGATGCTGGGAGTGGAATCCAGGGCCAAAGTGGGTAATCCAAGTCGAGTGACCATGTGTCCAGTTAAGGCCACCCTGTCCTGGTGTAATTATTAACACTGCTTTCTTTCACCCTTACTGTGCTGGTCTAGGCAGTGTGAAGTTGCAGGAGGCATGAACCGTGGTGAGGAGAGGAGGATGGTAGAGATGGGGGTGAGAGCGGGCCCCATCTCTGGCACTGGCCCCATCTTGGCTACCCTGGGTAAGCGTGCACATACTATCACCCCCATTGAGCTTCAAGAGAAGCTGGAAATTTGGGATTTTAGTTTTGATTTTAACATGTTGTTAATTATTCAGATTTATAAAAACACCTGGGGGATGAGGTGGGACTGTGGGCTGCTTTGCAATGAAGTTCTCCATTCTGTCTTTCAAAAAACAACAGCAGGACAGGAAATGAAGCAAGGAGGATCGTAACCCACCTCTGGTATAGGCAAGGAGGCTACACTGGTGAGCAGTCTTCTCCTAGAGCTGTTTCTGATCATTGGGTTGTGGTGCAGGGGTGAGGAGTAGGGGTGCAGTGTGCGGTAGAATACTGATGAGCACCCAGGTGGTGTTTGGTGCTTGTAATTTGCTGGGCATTGGGAATCTATACATGGCACACGCCATGCACACCAGGGGAGGTGTTTTATCTCTGGGAACTAAGCTGTGTAGAAGTCATTATTTTCAAATGTGGTCATGGCTTTCACATTGTGAATTTTTGTTCCTTTCCACTTTCCCCCAACCAGTTTACACAAGCAGCTCTGGTTTTGAGTCAGTTTTAGTTAATCTTACATCTTTATGTTCTCCTAAAAGCAAAAAAAAAAAAAGTGTGACGATATCCAAGCTTCCCTGGAGCCATTTCTGTCTCTGTGAAATAGGCGATTTAAGATCCATCCGGTCCTAAAAGCTTTTAGCTTGTGAAAAGCTTCTTTTCTTGCTTTTAAAACCTCCACTCTGTGTTTAGAATAAATGGCATTCCTGGATCTGTTAAATAGGCAGTTAATAACACCAGAGAAGCTGCCCATTTGCACACCCAACCATAAAACTCGCTCAGGGAACAAGACGTGTATTGGAATATTCTGTAATGATCAAATGCTGAAACATTACAATCAGCCCTGACCCTGCAATCTGCATTCTTAATTGCAGTCTTCATTTACAGTGCACTATTGATCTGCTTTCAGTTCGTCCTGAAGGTTGACTGGATCTCTGTAATCTATTCATGTTAGATTGCCTGCTAGGACTAGCGTGAATTCAGCTCTTCAGAGGAAGCATT
Source organism: Arctocebus calabarensis (assembly GCA_963573935.1). NCBI lineage: Eukaryota > Metazoa > Chordata > Mammalia > Primates > Lorisidae > Arctocebus > Arctocebus calabarensis. The sequence continues at coordinate 23,823 of CAUYON010035909.1, forward strand.
GTCCTGCGATTGTCCCTCCTGGGAGGAGGACCAGGATGTTCAGTTCACCTTGATGTATTTCCCAATACATGCTTCATTCTTTGGCGGTGGTTTTTCATTCCTTCTCTCTAAAATGTGGATTAGAAGGACTTAGGCCCCATGGAGTTGTTATGGGGTTCAGATGAGATAATTCACGAAGTGTTTGATTTGGGCCTATAGAGTGCACCAGATAAATGGTAGCCATTATGATTTTTCTTGCAGTGGATTTAAGTTTGCTAGTGTTGACCAGGGAGGAAAGTTGAAAAATGATGTCGCCTTCATTTTTTAAAGTATCACTACATTGTAATGAAATGGCATAATGAAATGACCTAGTAATGAAATGGCATAAAAGAGATTTGGGAGATAATTGGTGAAATGCAAATATGGACTGTAAATTAGGTCATATTCTATCAGTGTCTCCTGACTTTGAAAATTGTACTATATGATTATGTAAGAGAATGTCTTTGTCGGAAGAAATTCACTCCAGTATTGGGGTTAAAGGTCAAGTATTTGGGTTGGAAGTTTCATGATCTCTGCAAAATATTCTCGGATGGTTTAGGAAAAAATAATTTGCATAGACAATTATAAAGAGGATGATGGTAAATGTTGACAGTGATTATTATGTGGGATATACCATATATCAATAGTACCATTTTTCGGTACTATTCAATGTAAAAACAAAGTTTTTCATAAAGTGGGTGGATGGGGAAAATGTAACTGGTATTTACTAGTTTATTTCACCAGGTAAAACCCGTACTGGTTCTGTTCTCATAGAGCTTCCCAAGTCCAACGTTTTTTTTCTCAATTTGTTCCCCCATCCCTTTTTTCTTTCCCACCCTTCAATTCTTGATTCCCAAGGATGTTCCTTTCCCAGCATTTAGTGCCCCTGCTGTTTTGTTTCCAACTCCCAGTCATAATCCTTTGTTCATGACATTATAATCATCACCATAAGTGGCTAATTGTGATGTCACAAACAGGGGATTATGACTCAAATGAGGAATAAACAGCAGGGGTGGATTAATTCCTAAGCAACGAAGAAGATTCTGTTTGGTACAAATGCCCCAGGGTAATAAAATTTAAAGCCAGAAAAAGGCAGGAGGAAGAAGACAAAGCTGAACATATGTGATCTATTAGCTAAATTGTTTTTAAGTGGCAAGCTTTCCCCCACCCCTCTCTCTTCCTTACTTAATTTTCCATGTAGTATGAATAGCTCTTCTGTAGTAGGTAAATGGATTTGATTTTAGGCCTAACAGCTCAAGGTGTCTTGCTGACTAATTGCAGGGACGTCACACCTGGGCTGAAAAGTGGGTCATTATGGACCCATTGAGGTGTTTTTATTTTCCATAAAGTTGAATTGCTTTTTGCAGTCAGCAATGCAAAAGTCAGGCTATAAAGATCAGCAGGATGGCTGAAGACAGCTGGGCTGATAATTGACAGCAGTCCCAACCTGGAAACCCTGGGCAAGGCCCACAATAGCCAGCATGGTGTCAGTCACTCAGGACAGTTTTCTGAATGGGTCACATGTAAATGAGGCAGTGGGAATAGCTGTTGCTATGGATTGGTCTAGAAATAGTAGTCAATTCTCCACGGAATTGCAGTTTTCAATTCCAAGTCAAGGATGTATACACACATACACACACACACACACACACACACACGCCCACGCCACCCCCCGTTTAGGAAATATGTGGTTCCCATACTATTTGGTTAACCAGCATCCAAATTCTCTTTTGCAAATGACCCTTAACAGCTCTGTTATCCTTGAGGTTAATTCGACTGTCTCTGGAGTACTTTTGAGTTTGTGGCCTTTTCTAAAATCATGGTTTCAGGAGCCAAACTAAACTGGAAATCCCTTTGAATTGTTTTGCTTTTCATGGGACACAGTGTTCGTTCTTCCCTCTGTTATATTTAGTTCTCTGTGTACTTGAGCTCTCCCTAGACTTAATGACTTAACCCTCACTTGAATATTGGAAGCCTTCCTGAAAAACATCGGTGGAAGACTTGAGGCTAACACTTTGGCATTGGCAGCAGAGCAAACAAACCCTACTTTAAAAAAGAAATGGGTAAATTTAGTTATAAAGGAGACTTCCCATTTGAGTCTAGGCATTTAATAATAGCTTTTATGCAGAAAGTAGAAATTATGTGATTATTTTCTTAGGGCTGTGATTAGAATGTGTTGCTATATTGGTAATATTTAGAAATGGGTAAAGGTTTGGATATAGCAGCTTTACATAGAGCAACTTGTGGTCCCAGAAAGCATGGCATAAACATGGTCTTGCAGTTGTACACTGGTTTGTGGTTCCCTGGAGACAGAACAGCTATGAGAAAGTCGTGCCTCCACTATTTTCTCTTGTGTTTCCTGAAGGCAGTCAGAGATGTTTTCTGTGTTTTTAAGAGTAGTTCAGACAGATGTTTTGCCCTGAGTTGTTAGGCGGTCACAGTCTGTCCTGGTTCTCATGGGTGTGTGTGTCCTGGGGGCGTTTTCTTGCTCTGTTTCCAAGTCTACACGCTGTCCACCTCTTCTCCAGGATGTGTTGTTGGTTTGCATCTGTGTGCTTGTATGTGGCCCTTGGGGGGTGGTTGTCTGTTCTTTCAAGGTTAATGTGTACATTTAGCTTTTCCTTTTGGCATTTTTTGAGTTTGGAGCATTTACAGCCCTTTTTAAAAATGTAGTCATTTCCGTGTGGGTTTTCAATGAGCCAGTATTTGCCACACTCCAGTGATACTTGGAGAAACAGAGAGAACATGTCCAAGCCCAGAGGGGCTCTGTCTCAACATGGGACAGGACCTCCTAAACCCAGTGTGGTTGTTTTTGTCCCAGTGCTGAGGACAACGTGAAAGTCATAAAAGTGGTGATCCTGGGGCTGTTTACAGCTTAGGTTGTGAGCTAAAACGCAACCATGTGGTACAGCTTAGAACAGTTTCAAAACTAAGAATTAGCAAATGTGAATTAATATAGATTAAAACTTGCCTGTAAATTTACAAAGGGCTTGGAGATCTGAGCTTTATAGTTTACTAGGGAAGGCTTTCTAAAGTAGGTGAGTTTGGGAGATAAGCTTTAAAAGAACCCATATAGGATAGTGAAGAGGACCCTGATCTTTGTCACCAAAGGCCCATAAGATGTGAGTCTCTTCTCTCCACCTGGCTGACCTTGGGACACGTTATTTAAGTCCAGTCTCCTACAGATGAGTCTCCCCCTCCCCGCTTCCTTTTCTTCCTCCCACCTCTCCTCTCTCAAGTAAGTACCTGCCTGCCTCATCAGGGGCTTATGAGGATTATGTGAGACAATGCGTGTGAAGAATTGGGCAAGGTGTCTGTGCTTAATTGAGATTTTGAAGTTATTAGTGGAGCCAGGAAGTGTGCAAGACAGGGAACCTGGTGAGTGGAAGCTGAAACTGATTGAGAAGGATTACCCCAAGTGCACTCTTGTGGATGGCAGGTTAGCTTGTTTAAAAAGGAAGGTCTGAACAGGGAAGTGGAAAGGATTTTGATTTGATGGTCCCAACAGGGATCTATTTTATCTGTGTCAATTCAGGATGCTGACACAGATTTAGCTGTTCATGAGGTTACTGCAGGTTAAGGTCTGTGGCAGAAGCAGTGAGAGGAAGCAGGACTGGGTAGAGAGAACCCCAGAACATGCTGAAGATCTGACCCAGTGGGAAGAGACCGGCAGACCCCAGTACCCCTGACCCAGGACTGCCCTTGGCTGGGGAAGAGCTTCACCTTGACTGAGAAGCTACTTGGAGCCTGAAGCCTCCCTGCAGTTAGGCAGCAAGTTCTTTCCTGAGGGAGCTCCACATTGTGCCCAAGGGCTGCTTCACAGTCTTAAATTGAGGTTCCTATCCTATCTTATTTCTATCATGGTATCATGTTTATTTCCTTTACTGCATTTTATCATCAACTACAATAATAAATGTATCCACTTAATCTCTGCCCCCCGGAGTGTGGCCCTTGTCCCTGTAACTGAGTGCTGAGTGCTGGCACACAGGTGGGCTCAGAGGAGGGCAGCCTGGCCGACAGCGACGTCGGGTCTCGTCTTGCCATGATCTCTCATTTGAGCTTGGAAGGGTTAGCTGCCCCTCGTGGGAGTGTGGGTGGGAATGCCACCATGGTGAACATTTGCTGAGTGTTCATTGTCTGCTTGATGGATGAGGAAACTGAACTCTATAGAGAAGAGACGGGAGGTGGGACCACAGCCCTTTCTGCTTTCTGAGCCCATCATGTTAATTGCTCAATTGCTTAGCTATCTTGTGGCAAACACAGTTGGGAGTCAGGGAATAGATGGAAAGAGGATGTGGTCCACACTAGCCCTCAGATACATCTCGTTGTGCTCTGTGTCAGAGTTCATGGCCTTTTAGAACTGGCCTGTGCCATCAATAGTTGGTGAGACTGGGAAAATGAGTAATCCAGGACATCAGTAGAGGGGACTTTAAACTGCTACACATTCTGTGAAGGTGCATGTGCGTCACAATCATGTACACTTAGATCAAACACTGCCCTGAGGTGCTTACTTATCCATGGTGCAAAATGACTTGTGTCAAGGTTACTCATTGCAGCAGTGTTTGGATTTGGAATGGATTGGAAACCACCTGACAGACTCATTGATAGGGGCTGTTTAATAAATTATGCTTTGCTAAATAACGGCATATGTGCAGCTGTTACAATCAGTGAAGCATCTCCCTATGAACGGATACATATGCTTGTTTGTATATCTATATCTGTATTTCCCTAGATACTTTGTCATTTGGGGAAGGGGGAAGGCAAGGTGTATAACAATATTTAGATCAGGCTACTTTAGGGGAGGAAGACACAGGATCATCATTAGCATTCGTGGTAGTTGGTGTTGCCTTGAGATATTGGGAAGAGGTGAGGGAAGACTATCCTTTTCCATCTTTGATTTTGACTTATGATACATCCATGCATTATCAGTTCAGAAGATTAAATTCAGCAAGGAAATCCCCCAAACTAACTACCCCAAATAAATTAGGCACTGGCCATTAGGAGTAGGAAGAAGAGAATCATTTAAAGCTTACCAGAATACACTACTTGTACTCTGAAATAAAGCAACGCATCTGTTTATTTCCAGTGGAGAAGAAAACACCTAGGAAGTTTTCATCAAATTTGGAGATGTTTGGAATAGTTTAACATGAAAAATCTTATATGGCTTAATTGGAATTTGAGATAGGGTGCCTTCACTGAGAACTCAAATTGGTCTAGGGTACCCACAGACTTGGATTTGCAGTGGAGGTATTCAGGGTACCAGCCAGCATTTATTTGTATAACACTGCACAGTAATTCTTCCCGGCTGTCCTACTGGTAATATACCTTCTAAATATATTTATCAAGGGGCAGGCATGATGGCTCATGTCCATAATCCTAGTGCTCTGGGAGGCTGAGGCAGGTGGATTGCCTGAGCTCATGAGTTCCAAGACCAACCTGACAAGAGTGTGACCCCTAAAACTAGCTGGGTGTTGTGGCAGGTGCCTGTAGTTCCACCTGCTCGGGAGGCTGAGCCAGGAGGATCACAGGCAAGAGGATCACTTGAGCCCAAGAGTTTGAGGTTGCTGTGAGCTATGACAGCACAGCACTCTACGGAAGGCAACAAAGTGAAAAGGAAAAAAAGATTTATCAAGGTTATAAATATACCCTTGGACTGCACATTGGAGGACCTAGCCTGTCCTGACTAAACATGGTTTTGGGACCCTCTTGGAAGCTACTGGTTGGAAAAACATATATATGTGTGTACAAATATACATGTATACATATATATTTTTTGAATACACACACACACACACATAATATATATATATTTTGAGACAGCATCTTACCCAGGCTGGTCTCAAACCTTCCTCTCAACTCAGCCTCCCAAGTAGCTGTAACTATAGGCATGTGCTTCTGCTGGTTAATATTCTTTATTCCTCTCAAACCAAATAATTGCAATTGAGAAGAAAACAAAACTATTAACTTATATATTTATTCAAAAGTATGAAAATGAATGAAGTTTTCTATTTATACCAAAATATGAAAAAGAATGGCAAGTTAGGAAAGTGTAACTACTTTTTAAGGAAGACTTTGTAGCTTTGTCATAGAGATCTTTTTTTATTAACATGTTAGACAAACTCTTTAGAGACCAGTTTGCATTTCCATAGGGAAACATTTGTGGAAGTGGTATATAAAAGTGCAGCAATACCTTGTCCTTTTCTGGGAAATCAATTTGTTAACTAGCCCTCAGAATGTGACAGCTTTATGGTGGGATTATGCCTTTTTTTTTGTTTCTATGTCTGCTAAAGGGCTAACACAACAGTTTAGATTAAAGACAGTTTAATCGCATGCCACTATGTTGATAGTGGGAAAACTCAGACCTGTTTCTAGAAGTGGAATTGGGTACCTGGTTTTGCAAACTGCTGCTTAGCAGAGTCAGTAATTATGTGTTTTGGATATGTGCCCACCCAGCCTGTTCACAAGGGTATCCTGAGTGTGACTGACATCACTTTCTTAAGTCCTTGGCTCTGTTGAGGTGGCTGTCAGGGATGTGCATTGCCAGGTCTAGAGAGAGAGAGACCTCTCTTGGGGTAATCCATCTTTCCATCCAGATTTATATTATTTACAGGGGATTAGATAGAGACCAGGATTTTGATAGGTGTTGCCCTGGAAAATTGTTGCGGACCTTTAGCTGAAAACAAAAAAGCAGAGATGGGGGGTGGTGTATGGGGGCATAACGCTGCATGCTGACCCACTGAGGGAGCAGGTCACTCATTGAGGGGCAGCCTAGACTCTGTATCCTGGCATTCGTCAGCCCAACTGGAGAGCTTTGAGGAATCAGAGCTAGATAAAGCTAGAGCTCATCAGCTGAGCTCTACCCTTGGTTGCCTCTGTTTTTCCTGAGTCTCAGAGGCCACCAGCTGTGACAGCGGGTCTTGAGCTTTGTTGGTGATTAGCTGCACTGCGGGGGAGGCTCTTCGCATTTCTCTCTGCTTCGGAGCTCTTTGGTAGATTGGAGCTGGCTAATCTGGCTCCTCACTGAGCAGGATGCCCGCAACCTGGAGTAAAAGAAAGGAGCCGACATCCCCACCACCCCTTTGTGTTTTATATACCAAGAGACTGAATGCTTATGTTTGTGAAATTCAATTGTTAGTGCCCTTGTCAGCTGCCACTTTAAATTCTGTATCCTTTTCCTGTTTCTGGGTCATTGCCTAGTAAATGGTAAACATTGCCATATCCCAGCTTCTTTTTTGGGGTTGTCTTGTGTGAGCCTTGTTGGTAGCAGAAGCTTCCATGGGGTGGGAGGGTACACCTTGACCTTGATGGACTTGCCTCATTTGTGGGCTGCCCTGTCTCTTTTCTCAGCACATGAGAGAAAATATCCTAACATGTTTGGTGTGCCCTTTAACTTGACAGAGAGCACAGGCTCATAAGGTTTGAAGGTGCACCTGTGCTTACTTGGTTAAGGAGCTGACACTGGTGATTCAGGCCTTACTTAGCCCAGCCATCCTGATTCCTATTTGAGAATTGTTTTTACTGTAATAATCCATTCCTCTTTTTTTTTTTTTTTTTGTAGAGACAGGGTCTCACTTTATTGCCCTCGGTAGAGTGCCATGGTGTCACACAGCTCACAGCAACCTCCAACTCCTGGGCTTAAGCGATTCTCTTGCCTCAGCCTCCTGAGTAGCTGGGACTACAGGTGCCCACCACAGCACCCAGCTATTTCTTTTTTGTTGCAGTGTGGCCGGGGCCGAGTTTGAACCTGCCACCCTCCGTATATGGGTCCGGTGGCCTACCCACAAGCGCTGTCCCATTCTTTTTTATGTTCTAGGGATGACATGACAACTGTATTTACTACTAGCTCAAAACAACATCCTTTGCAATTGGTATTTGAGGGTGCTGTAACAGAAATACCAGCCAGAAGTGATTTAACAGTTGGAATGACCTGTTTGGGGGAGTGAATCACATCACTGCTCCTGTCATCTGAAACTATGTGTATATATTCACACATGTATGCACGCACATGCACACACACACTATTACTTTGTTTACTGGGTCTTACAAAAAGTCTAGAAGGATTTTTAATAAAATTGGACGCAATTTATGCAATTTATTTATGATGGTGTGACTTCCAAAGTAAACTGTGGTATGTGGCATTCACTTTGGAGGGAACCTCAAATAAATAAATAAATAGGTACCATTCTCTACTAGAGCAGCTGGACCTGAGTCGTAGGGAGAGGCTGGTGTGGCTGCCCAGCTGAGAAGATGTGATTCCCGTTACTGGATGCAGAGGATTGTGGTGGTGTGGGAAGTTCAGGCCCCAAAGCTCCCCCGGCAAGGGTGGATGTGAATCGCTTTGGGTCTGCTTCTCTCAGGGGCGTTTCTGTGCAGCTCAGATGAAGTTGCATTTGGAAATCTAGTTTTTATATTTACTGATGGGGGGTAATAACTCTCTTAAGAAGTGGAAGAGGACAAATGGTATGATAATCACGATGATGATGGTGATGATGCTGACAAAAAGAAGTCTGTCTCATTTCAGAGCATGTTTATCCCATTGTGGAAATTAGTGGATTAGAAAAACTGAGGTTTTAACCAGATGACATTTATTTTATACTGGAAACATTTTCAGAATTTTGGTTTGTGTTCTGAAAATTCTCTGGCCAGTGATGTTTAGGGGAGTTAGAAATAGTGTTCTTCTGAAGTGTTTTGTAAGTAGTTCATGAGGGGGCATACCTTCTATCAAGTCTCACTGTGTGGTGCTATTGTTCTGCCTCCATTTTTTTCCTCTTCTGCGCACCGTCCAGGTCCTCGTCTGGATTAGGATCCTGCGATTTGTAGATTCCACATCCTAAGACAAAGCCCACTCGACTGACACTCTGGGAGTTCACTCCTCTTCTCTTTGAAATGCCTTTCTAAGCATTTGGCCAGAAACAAAGCTTTTTGAATAACAGCAACCATCAACTGGCTTTTGAGTTTGTGTCAGGCTTTTGCTAGAAAGTGATTTTTTTCAAGGAAATTAATAGATGATCCACTTAATGCCAGGCAGTTTTACCTCTCAGAGCTGTCTTATGGGTTCTTTACACCTCTCAGATGAAACTGCTCCGAGAGTGACTGATTTTTTTTTTGGAGCGAATTGGTGTGTTTTTTTTTTTTTTGTAGAGACAGAGTCTCACTTTATCGCCCTGGGTAGAGTGCCGTGGCCTCACATTGCTCACAGCAACCTCCAGCTCTTGGGCTCAAGCGATTCTCTTGCCTCAGCCTCCCAAGTAGCTGGGACTACAGGCGCCCGCCACAGCGCCCGGCTATTTTTTT
>CAUYON010035910.1:0-26142 GCA_963573935.1 Arctocebus calabarensis
GTCCCAGCTACTAGGGAGGGTGAGGCAAGAGAATCGCTTAAGCCCAAGAGCTGGAGGTTGCTGTGAGCAGTGTGACGCCACGGCACTCTACCCAGGGCGATAAAGTGAGACTCTGTCTCTACAAAAAAAAAAAAAAAAAAACCAAAAAAAGATTGGGCAGCATTAAGATTGAAATTATGATGTCATTTAGTATTAATGATTTATAAGATTATTATTACTGGCTGGGTAGGGCGCCGGCCCCATATACCAAAGGTGGCAGGTTTTAACCTGGCCCCAGTCAAACTGCAACAACAACAACAAAAATGGCTGGGTGTTGTGGCAGGCACCTGTAGTCCCAGCTAGTTGGGAGGCTGAGGCAAGAGAATTGCCTAAGACCAGGAGTTGGAGGTTGCTGTGAGCTGTGATGTCACAGCACTCTACCAAGGGCAATAAAATGAGACTTTGTCTCTATAAAAAAAAAAAAAAAAACATTATTATTACTGGAATAGAAGGCTGTTTATTCTTTTTTTTGAGGCAAAGCCTCAAGCTGTCACCCTGGGTAGAGTGCCGTGACATCATAGCTCACAGCAACCTCTAATTCCTGGGCTCAAGCGAGTCTCTTGCCTCTGCTTCCCAAGTAGCTGGGACTACAGGCACCCGCCACAATGCCTGGCCATTTTTTGGTTGCAGCCATCATTGTTGTTTGGCGACCCCGGGCTGTATTCAAACCTGCCAGCTCAGATGTACGTTAGCCCGTTGAGCCACAGGCACCGAGCCGAGAAGGCTGTTTATTCTTAAAATCATATTTAGTTTCAAACATTATAATTGTAAAACGATTCTAATCAATATTTCCAGCTTGATTAGCTATTAAATGTTAACACAGATTAAACAGATATAAATAAATAAAACCTGACTAATTTGGAACAAATTGTAGAAAAGGCTCATATGTTTTACATGAAATCTGTATCTCTGCCCTTTTTGGGGAAACATTACTGGCAGTAGCAGTTCTGTCCTTCTGCAGGGCAGGGCTCCAGTCCTCTGTGGTGCTTGCAGCTCCTCCTCCCTGAAGGCCTTTCACCCCTTTGTCTTATTTGCCCGACTGTAGGCCGTTGTGTTTAGAGCCTCTGTGAATGCTCTAGCTAAGCTTCAGAGCTGTGGTTTATTACTGCTTTAACTACTTCTAATACCAACCCCAGGTAATAAAGTACATATGGCGAGCCTGTTAAACTTGCCCTGATAGCTCGGTAGTCATTTGTATTTAGCATATTCTTTTCTGCACAGGTAACTTTTTCTAAGGTATTTGTATAATTTGTTTTCTATGTAGGTTATTTAGTTCTAAGTTTTCATGATTCACATTCCTCTAGTTTAAAAATGATGTTAAAGGATCATGCCTTCATCCTAGCACTGTGGGAGGCTGAGGTGGGTGGATCACTTGAGACCCCATCTCTACTAAAAATAGAAAAAGTAGCAAGGCACTGTGGCCGTGGACCTATAGTCCCAGCTACTCAGGAGGTTGAGGCAGGAGAATCACATGAGCCCAGTAGTTTAAGGTTGCTGTGAGATATGATGAGGCCTCAGCACTCTACCTAGGGTAATAGAGTAAGACTCTCTTTAAAAAAAAAAAAAAAGATGTTGAAAAGAGACTGCTGGCTGTTAAGGCAGGGCCTGGGGGAGTAGGGTGATTCTATTTTTTTTTTGCAATTTTTGGCTGGGGCCGTGTTTGAACCTGCCACTTCCTACCAACACTCTACTCCTTTGAGCCATAGGTGCTGCCATATTTTTTTTTTTTTTTTTTTTTGAGAACTCCTGAGCTCAAACAATCTGCCCACCTCAGCATCCCAGAGTGCTAGGATTACAGGTGTGAGCCACTGTGAGCCAGGGTGATTCTAAACTCTAGAAATTCAGGAATGTGATTTTATCTGTCCAGTTAACCTCATCTAGAAAAGAATGGCTGTAAGCCACAGTTTGGGGTTATCATGTTAGGGCTAGGAGTGGAATGACCAAGTGAGTAAAAAATACCAAATATAATCTGAAAAGCAAAACTTAGTATTGGAAAGTCACCTGGGAAACACAATGAAATCAGAGTAAGGGAAGGCAGATCAGATGCCAGACCCTCACTCTCCTAGGACCTCCACCTAAAGATTCAAGCCCCATCCTAAAGATTTCCAATGTCTGCTAGGCCTAGTGTCAGAGGGTCACTCCCATTTTATCAGGTCACAGAACAAAATAATTTTTTCTGCCAAACTTGTTTCTCCTTTCTTATTTTCTTCTGTGGTCAAAGGCATCACCACCTTTACTCAGTAGCATACTAAAAATGTGATTACCTTTCTCTCATAGTCCCTGGTTAATCAGAAAAGATAACATGTTCAGCACTAGAAAAATTAGGTTTAAGGGATGACAAAGATAGTAAAGCAGGGATGATAGGAATTTGGGTGGAACAAAGATAATTCGGGAGGTTATCTCTGTGGGCAGGGAGGTGTATAATGAGGAGGAAGAGGAGATAAGAGCAACTGGTGGTCAGAGGAGTTGAAAGATATGATGGAGAAAAGTCCAGCCCTCGTACTTACTAGCCATATTAAATACCTCTCTGCTGCAGTTTCATTATTACAGAAATGAGGATAATAATAGTTCCCAACTTATTGAGTTGTCATGGGGATTAAAAGAGCTAACCCATTAAAGCACTTGTCTGGTAAGTGCTTTGTCAGAGTTAGCCAAGGGAGGAGCGACTCTCCCATACCTCACTTCTACTGTGCCTCCATTCTCATTTTTTCCACTTTTTGTTTTCTAGTTCTTCTTCTTTTTTTTTTTTTTTGAGACAGAGCCTCAACCTGTCACCCTGGACAGAGTGCTATGACATCACAGCTCACAGCAACCTCCAATTCCTGGGCTCAAGTGAGTCTCCTGCCTCTGCCTCCCAAGTAGTTGGGACTACAGGCGCCCGCCACAACGCCCGGCCATTTTCTGGTTGCAGCCGTCGTTGTTGTTTGGCAGGCCTGGGCTGGATTCAAACCCGCCAGCTCAGGTGTACATGGCCGGCGTCCCAGCCCGCTGAGCCACAGGCGCCAAGCCTGTTTTCTAGTTCTTAATGCTTAGAATAATACTTGGCATGTTATGATTTTCAATAAGTTAACAATAGGGCAGCTCCTGTGGCTCAGTGGGTAGGGTGCTGGCTCCATATACTGAGCGTGGCGTGTTTTAACCCAGCCCCCGGAGCCTCAAGACTCTGCAACAAGAAATAGCCGGGCGTTGTGGCGGGCGCCTGTAGTCTCAGCTAGTTGGGAGGCTGAGGCAAGAGAATTGCCTAAGTCCAGAAGCTGGAGGTTGCTGTGAGCTGTGAAGCCACTACTGAGGGCAATAAAGTGAGACTCTGTCTCTAAAATAATAATAGTAATAAGTTATGAATGAAGAAACAAAAGAGGATGATGAATTAGAAAAACTCAATGAAGTAGGTAGCTGCTGAGCTCTCTTTTAATGGAGTTGGCTTGAGTACAAATAGGATTGTAGCAAGACAAAATGATGGTTGAAATAGGTACAAATGATCAATGCCTGCTGGACAGGAAAAGGAAATCAAGATCAGGGTAACTGAAAACGGAGGCAGAGACAAGGGAGAGTGAAGCTCAAATAAGAAATATTTGGGTACTAATTATTACTCAAGTTTAACTGTTATTCCATCATACTTTGAATTTTACATTATCCCCTGTATCTTTTTCTTTTCCTAAGTATAAAATGCAATATGTCTTTTGATGTTTTTTAGTAATATTGCAATATACGAAAAAATAGTTTTAAATAACAACAGCTTAATTGGGTTTGAATGCTTAATAGAATGAGAGTAATATGCTTAAACGTCATGGAAATATGGATTGTTTAGGTATCTGTACTTGCCTGTGTGTTCTTTTTGGTTAATTCCTTACTATACTTTACACATTACCATATTTAATAATTATTACATAGCTACCACATTTAAATTTAACTATCACCTCCTTAAGAAGCCATCAATATTTGCTTCCTCACAGCCTTTTTGTTTAATTAAGTTACTTGTGCTTTATTGCAAATGGATGCATGTATAATACAGGCTTCCTTTTATACAACTCTCTGAGACTAGGGCAGCTTTCATATCTGAGCAGGGATACATGTGAGCAGGATTTTGAGGCACATACTGCAGTTTGCTGGGGGAACAAGCAGGACTGTCAGTGGAATGGTAACAGCAGTGGCTCCTCAGAGACTATAAGGACAGGTTGCAAGTGAATTGCCTCGCACCTCACATGTTGAGGATTGCTGCTGCTTGCTCTAATTAGCAAGCTATATGTAAAAGAAATGCATTAAATCAATATTTTTTTCCTCCAAGACTTAGGATAATTCAGAGTGAGGAATTAAAAATTAGCCCAGATTAAGACTGTAGATATCCACTTGCCCATTAACTGGGCTGGGATAACAAACAGATAAAACCTGCTGCAAAGTAAATAGGAAACATTTCTTCTAAGGATACACTGAAGCTGTAAAGTATAATAACATCTGTCATCTTTGAGTGTTTATTTCTGATTCACTGAAAAAAATTGTTCTAAAATCATGTACAATAAGGATGTTGCTGCTTGAAATGGTCAGTGCGAATGAAACACCCCATTCTTGCTTGGAAAATCTAAGTCACTTTGATACAGAGAAGCGGCCTTAAATAAATGGGCTCCTGAAAACAATATTACACATCCATAGTAACTTTGTAGTTTCCAAGAAACAAGATCCGGATAGTATTCCACAGTCCCTATCTGATGTTGACCTTTGGACAACAGGATCCCGAGACTGTTCTGTAGTCCATACCTGATGTTGACCTGCTTTGAGTCTATTAAAACACCACTTCCTTTAAATTTCACTTAACCTCATCCTTGCCTAAAATTCTGGAAATCTTTCCGTTTCTTTGGTTCCTGAGACATTCCTTGTTTGACAGATTTTTCTCTGGTGGTCTTGATTGGGTTAGGACAAAGGGGTGTCAAAACCTGTCAAGGTAGCCGGGCGTTGTGGCGGGCGCCTGTAGTCCCAGCTACTCGGGAACTGAGGCAAGAGAATCGGCTAAGGCCAGGAGTTGGAGGTTGCCGTGAGCTGTGTGACGCCACGGCACTCTACCGAGGACGATAAAGTGACACTCTGTCTCTACAAAAAACAAACAAACAACAACAAAAAAAACCTGTCAAGGTTCAAGTGAATGAAGAAGACTTTGGGGACCATAAACATCTGTAATAAAAGTAGGATTCAATAGCATGATGTTATGTGAACCAGAAATATCACAAAATGGCCCAGCTGTTTTATACCCCCTACTGTAACTTATGTGTTTGTCACCAGAAAGAACCAGAGTTCCTTAAAGTGCAGTTAATTCCACAAGCTACAACGGGGAAAAAAAAATCAAGATTGGCATGGAATCTCTTGTGGCAAGAAATAAAAGTTTCAGGGCGGCGCCTGTGGCTCAGTGAATAGAGTGCCGGCCCCATATACCGAGGGTGGCGGGTTCAAATCCAGGCCCTGCCAAACTGCAACAAAAAGTAGCTGGGCGTTGTGGCGGGTGCCTGTAGTCCCAGCTACCTGGGGGACTGAGGCAAGAGAATCACCTAAGCCCAGGAGTTGAAGGTTGCTGTGAGCTGTGTGACTCCACAGCATTCTACCGAGGGTGATAAAGTGAGACTCTGTCTCTACAAAAAATAAAAAAAAAGTTTCAAAAAGCAGATCCAGACTTTAAAACGGGGAAGGCTTACAAGGACCGTATGGGGACAATTTGAGCATCAAAAGGAGAGTAATTATATGGAAGTTGAAACTATAACGATAGTTCAAAATGGAAACATAACTACTACAAAGCAGTAGTTGTAAAACAGAGTGTATGATAGAATTTTTAATTTCTTTTTTTTTGAGACAGAGCCTCAAGCTGTCACCCTGGGTAGAGTGCTGTGTCATCACAGCTCACAGCAACCTCCAATTCCTGGGCTCAAGCGAGTCTCCTGCCTCCGCCTCCCAAGTCACTGGGACTACAGGTGCCCGCCACAACGCCCGGCCATTTTTTGGTTGCAGCCGTCATTGTTGTTTGGCGGGCCCAGGCTGGATTCGAACCTGCCAGCTCAGGTGTACGTGGCTGGCGCCTTAGCCTGTTGAGCCACAGGCACCGAGCCTAGAATTTTTAATTTTTAAAATTAATTTCTATACAGGCTCAGCACCTGTGGCTCAACGGGCTAAGGCGCCAGTCACATACACCTGAGCTGGCGGGTTCGAATCCAACTTGGGCCCGCCAAACAACAATGACAGCTGCAACCAAAAAATGGCCGGGCGTTGTGGCGGGCACCTGTAGTCCCAGTGACTTGGGAGGCGGAGGCAGGAGACTCGCTTGAGCCCAGGAATTGGAGGTTGCTGTGAGCTGTGATGCCACAGCACTCTACCCAGGGTGACAGCTTGAGGCTCTGTCTCAAAAAAAAAAAAAAAAATTTCAATACATATATGAGCTTTCTGTATACATCCACAGTAGGGAACTGAACAATTCTGCCCATGGAAACCACGGATTCCAGGAAAAGGCGATTGGTGCCCATGAGCATACCCACAACCAGGGTAGGGAGCTCCAGCACTGTTCCAAGATGAAATAACTGACAGCCCTGACGGACCTGCCGTCCACTAGCGAGGTTCTGAGGAGGGGGCAACAGGATGAAAACACACACACACAAGATAATGGACTCAGTCAGGCTGAGACTTCACTTTATTTTGACAACACTTTATTTTTCTTTCAGACTTTTATACTCTCACAGGGAAGAAGGTCATTCTCTTACTTCTTGGGAACTGGTGTGTTGTTTTCTTTGGAACTGCTTTGCTGTTTATCTCTAGTTTGGGCCATCTGGACTTCTAGCTCCCTGTTCTGGCTCTTGCCAGTAAGAAGCGGGGGGATCCCCCGTGGCTTCCCACAGGCCCTACAAAGTCAGCTCCAGCCTCCTGGGAGCCCCTCCTGATAGTGATGTGATGCTAACAGGGCACGTGACATTTGTCAGTGATGTCAATAGACCAGATATCTAATATATAACGACACGAGAATGTTAAATTCTCCATACAAATTTTGGGGAAAGATTATGCTACAGAGGGTATAAGCTGCTGGTCATCTCAGAATCTTGCCTGTGTGTTCCTGTAAGGGCCACATTGCCTTTACAGTTATTTTTAACCAATCCACGTATCTTGAACATCATTTTGTCAATGAATTATTTCTAATATGGCTTGTACTAATCAACATTCTACAGTGAAAGATTTAACTATCATAGTAGTGGTTATCTAATATTCTTGAGGCCCTTTTGTTGTCCCAAGATAATGTAGTTAGAATGTTTGGGTAGGGAAATATAATCAATGACAATGTTGATGATAGGGACACAGGCACAAGACTTCTGAAAAAGAGGTAACAAATTACATGAATTTTAAACAAAAGGTGACAATGGAAGGCAGGCAGTGAACTAGGTGGAAGTTATAAAAGTTGCCCCAAATATACTGTTCCTTTTTTTCGTGTGTGTACTGTGTGTACTCTCAGCGTCTCTTTATCACCCTCATTGTTGCCCTTGAGTGCTGTGCCATCATAGTTGACGGCGACCCCCGGCTCCTAGGCTTGGGCGAGTCTCTTGCTTCAGCCGCTGCAGGCGCCCGTCGCAACGCCCGGCTATTTTTTTGTTGCAGTTTGGCCGGGGCCGGGTTCGAACCTGCCACCTCGGTATACGGGGCTGGCGCCCTACCCACTGAGCCACAGGCGCGGCCCCGACTCTGCTCCTTTAGAGGCTGCACACGCTTGTCGGTCGTCGGTGACCGGGCGACGCGTTCCCACAGCCCCTCCGCCGGCGGGCTCTGCGCGGACTACAACTCCCGGCGGGCTCTGCGCGGACTGCAACTCCCAGCGGGCGCCGCGCGGCCCCAGCTCGGCTTCCCGGCGGCCGAGCGAGGTCACAGGATGCCCTGTCCTGCCGCGGTTCCCACGCCGGCCACCGACGACTCGCCGGGAAGGCCTCCCGGGTTTGGGTTCTTCCAACCTCGGGGAGCGGCTCGGACTCGCGAACCCGATTCTGGAGCGTGGCCAGGCGCGTAGCCGGCGGGCGGGCGGCGCTCTAGGCCGGGCGGCGGCGTCTCGGTGGCCTCGGAAGGGCGCCTCCGCCGCTCCGGGCCGCGGGGACCATGGCCGCCCCGAGAGGTGAGGCCGGGGCGGCGGGGCACGGCACCCTCGGCGCCCGGGAGCCCTGGGCCGGGCCGAGGCGGCGGCAGCGGCGTTTGCTGCGGGGCCCCTCTGGCGCGGGACGGGTCTGGGGCCGAGACCTCGGGGCTCCGGGACGGGGGCGGGGACCGACTGCGTAGCCTGGGGGAGGCCAGTGAGGGGTCCGGTTGGCCCGGGCCGCCGCGCGTCGGGCCCTTGTCTGCCCGCCGCCCCGCAGGTGCTCGGAGGCCGACGGGCGCGCCGGGTCGGACCGCAGGCTGGGCCCTGCAGCGGCCGCCGCCAGCATCGCCGGGGCGAGGCTTGCTAGCCGCTCTGAAGGCAAAAAGAGACGGAGCAGCTGTGGACGAGGAAAATGCCTGTGTGGTTAGGAAGAACTCCTGGGCAATTGGGTTGGAAGGTGAGATCCACAACCTTCCTCCCCGGAATGGCACATTAGGATAGTAATTGGTGCCTAATTGCCATTTAAAGAGGTGGATCTAATTAACTCCACAGCAGCACTTTCGTTTTGCCAAGCCGGGGTCTGAGTTGGTGGGACCAGAGCTGAGGGCTCGGCCTGCAGAGCGGGCCGGGTTCCTGCCCCACCCTCCACTGCAGAGCGCTTAGCTTCAGCTTTGGTAAACGCTGAGCACATACTTAAAGAATGTCTTTTTGCGTGGAGGCCAAATTATTTTTCTTTTTGGGGAAAGCACATTTAGCATCAGCCTTTGTCCAAGGGCACCGTCTTTAGTTTCATTTACGTGTCCTATGTATTCTCCCGTTTCAACAAGTCCAACTTGAAGAAACTTTTTGCAACAACACAGGAAATAAAGAGAAAAAAATAGTATTGTTTTGATAACTAACATGGAATAGAGACAGCAGAATTAACGATGAACAAAAACTTAAACATTACAGAAGCCAAACCATTACCTAAAATAGCCGCAACACTTTACGGATTTAGATTTAGAGCCTGTACGAATTTGTTATGTCACAATTCTGATACGCCCAGTGGAAAAGTCTGCTGTTCCCGTAGTTTACTGATATGCCCAAAGGATTTAACTGTAAGTTGCTTATGGAGGGCATTTTCCACACATAAACAAAAACCGTGTGGGAGCTAATGGGAACTTTATGAGAAGCAGAGAACAATGCAGGTTTAAGATGTGACTGCCAGTCGAGTTGTGAGCTCTGTTTACAGTCACCAGCCTTGGGCGTGGTTTGAATTCTTTGCAAAACTTAAAGTGATTACATATCATGGACTTTTGATATTAGCCTGAAAAAGATTGAAATTTTGTAATGGAGAATTTGTGGGTGGAGAGGAAATTTTTGATCTAATGTTAAACTAAAATGTCAGAGAAAATCGTGCTGAAAAACATTAAGTATTTTTTAAAATCTGAAATACTTTTTTTTTTTTTTTGAGACAGAGCCTCAAGCTGTCTCTGTGGATAGAGTGCTGTAGCATCACAGCTGATAGCAACCTCCAATTCCTAGGCTCGAGCGAGTCTCCTGCCTCCGCCTCCCAAGTAGCTGGGACTACAGGCACCCTCCACAATGCCCAGCCATTTTTTGTTGCAGCTGTCACTGTTGTTTGGCAGGCTGGGGCTGGATTCGAACCCGCCAGCTCAGGTGTATGTGGCTGGGGCCTGAGCCTGTTCAATGTTTTTAAAATAGTATTCCATATCAAATTCTAATGTGTTTTGCAAAAATCTAAGCTCATTTGGTTATTCTTCTACTTAAATCAGTAGTTATTTTATTTTTTTTGCAGTTTTTGCCTGGAGATGGGTTTGAACCCATCACTGGTATATGAGGCTGGCACCCTACTCCTGTGATCCCAGCATTCTGGGAGGCCGAAGAGGAAGGATTGTTTGACTCAGGAGTTGAGACCAGCCTGAGCAAGAGTGAAACCCTTGTCTCTACCAAAAATAGAAAAAAATAGTGCATGTTGTGCCAGCAGCTTCCGGAGCCAGAGACAGGAGGATCACTTGAGCCTAAGAGTTTAAGGTTGCAGTGAGCTGTGAAGACACAACTGCACTCTACTCAGAATGATGGAATAGGAGTCCTCTCTCTCTCTCTCAAAAAAATATATATAAAATATATATTCCCAAATAATCATTATGCAAATAGGTATTTTTTTAAGTTGATGACAGAATAATAGAATATGTTTGCAGGCTGTAAATATTTGGTTTAATGTTCTAATATTTACTATGTTATTTTTGGAATCAAGAATGTGTAAAACAGGCTCTGCGCCTGTGGCTCAGTGGGCTAAGGCACCAGCCACGTACACCTGAGTTGGTGGGTTCGAATCCAACCCGGGCCTGCCAATCAGCAATGACAGATGCAACCAAAAAATGGCTGGGCGTTGTGGCAGGTGCCTGTAGTCCCAGCTACTTGGATGGCGGAGGCAGGAGACTCGCTTGAGCCCAGGAAGTGGAGGTTGCTGTGAGCTGTGATGCCACGGCACTCTCTCCAGGGTGACAGCTTGAGGCCCTGTCTCAAAAAAAAAAAAAAAAAAGAATGTGTAGAACAGCTAAAATATAGCTTTTAGTTTGGCAGTACTAATCTCTCTTATTTATGAAGATGTTGATAATCTAGGACATGCATTAGCCAACTTTTCTGTGAAGGGCCAAATGGATGGTCTCTTGTTATAACTGCTCTACTTTACTGTTGTAGGGGAAAAAGTAGCCCAGAAGGACAATTTGGAAACATATTCCAATATATTCCAAGAAAACTTTATTCATGGACATTAAAATGTGAATTTTATATAATTTTCACATATCCCAAAATGTTATTTAACATTTTTTTCCCAACAATTTGAAAATATATTTAATAAAACTATTCTGAGCTTGTAGGCCTTATAAAAATTAGGGGCAAGTGTAGTTTCCTCACCCCTGATCAATATGGGAAGTGCTTTCTCCTGTACTGACTTAATTAAAGGTTAATTTGTTTTTTGTTTTTATTTTTGAGAAAGGTTCTCACTCTGTGGCCCTGGGTAGAGTACAGTGGTGTGATTATATCTCACAGCAACCTCAAACTCATGGGCCTAAGCAGTCCTCCTGCCTCAGCCTCCCAAGTAGCTGGGACTACAGGCACCCACCACACGTTTGATTTTTTTATTTCTTGTAGAAAATGGGTCAGTCTGGTCTTGAACTCCTGACCTCAAACAGTCCTTCCACCTCAGCTTCCCAGAGTGCTAGCATTACAGGTGTGAGCCGCCACCGTGTCTAACCACTGTTTGTTTGTTTATTTATTTGTTTTGTGCAGTTTTTGGCTGGGGCCAGGTTTGAACCCACCACCTCCAGTATGTGGAACTGGCGCCCTACTCCTTGAGCCACAGCTGCTGCCCCAGCCACCGTTTATTTTTGAAGTTATGTATCTTTCCCTTGTGTGGGATGGTTTGAGAACAGAAGTAGTACAGTAATCTTCACTTCCTCTTGTATACACGTTGTTTTTGGCTCCTCAGATCTTTTGGAAAGTTTATAGACAGTTACAAACTCTTATTTCTTCTGTTCTGCCAGACCTGACGTGAATTTTTAAAATTGTCTACAATTTACAAATTATTCTTTAATTCACTCAGAGGAAAACATTTATACTGAAGAGCTTGTTTTCTTCTGAGTTACTACTTTACTGTATCTAAGGATAATCGGTTTGAGACTCTTATTTTATTTTTCTATGACAGTTCATCTTGGAATTGTGATTGGGCTCCCAAAGCAGTAGCAGAAGCATACTTAGCATAGAATATTATAGTAGCAGGCTGGAATCACCTCAGGTCCTAAGGTTCTTAACGTGGGGTTGTCAAAGTATGGCCACAGAAAGCCTAAAATATTTACTTCTGACCCTTTACAAAAAATATTTGCTGATCCCTGTTTACCTTGAGCCTGCAGATTTGGAGTTTAAGGAAAATAGGAGGATGGGAGGTGGGTAAAGAAAAATAGTTTAAGCCTTGGGTGATGGTGGTATCAGAGTGTGTCTGGAAAAGAAGTGTGAGGGAGGCTTGGCACCCCAGTGCTTGTGGGTACCAGGGGCATTGGATGGGTGCTTGTGCCTGGATGATGGCTGCTGCCAAGACAGACTTGTAGGCATTTTTTTTTTTTTAAGTGAATATACCATTTATTTAGCATTCAAACTTAATTAAGACATGTGCAACATGGCAATTTTACTGGGGAGTAGGCAGTTCTTAAGTTGAGTAAAAGTTGTATATTTTCTGCATTTCAAGTTTTAATAGAGCTGAGTTCTTCTTTTTTTTTTTTTTTTTGAGATAGAGTTGCAAGCTGTTACCCTGGGTAGAGTGCCATGGCGTCACAGCTCATAGCAACCTCAAAGTCTTGGGCTGAAGCAATTCTCTTGCCTCAGCCTCCCAAGTAGCTGTGAATACAGGCACCTGCCACAATGCCTGGCTGTTGTTTGGTTGTAGTTGTTATTATTGTTGTTTGGCAGGCCTGGGCTGGATTTGAACCTGCCAGCTTTGGTGTATGTGGCTGGTGCCCAAGCTGCTTGAGCTACAGGCGCCAAGTGTAGAGCTGTGTTCTTAAGACTCTGTGTGTGTTATGAATTGTTTTTCTGTATAATGCAATGAAATGAGAGGCTAGGTGTAATTTGGGTTTTATTATGGTATAATAACTCCCACTTTTATTACTCAATTATTTCTTTTGTTTTCTTTTTGCTGTCTTTAAATTTAAAATATGTATTGTTGCAATTGCTTTCTTTCTGCTTCCCTGCTTTGCTTTTACAAATTTGTAGTGATAAGGGTATTTTATTATTATTTTTATGAGAGAGAGTCTCACTTTGTCGCCCTTGGTAGAGTGCTGTGGCGTCACAGCTCACAACAGCCTCTAACTCTTGGACTTAGGCAATTTCTCTTGCTTCAACCTCCCGAGTAGCTGGGACTACAGGCGCCCACCTACAATGCCCAGCTATTTTTTGATTGCAGTTGTCATTGTTGTTTAGCAGGCCCGGGCTGGGCTCGAACTTGCCAGCCTTGGTGTATGTGGTGGGCACCCTACTCACTGAGCTATGGGTGCTGAGCCAGGTAAAAATATTTAAACATACAATTTATACTATCCGGTACTACAGTCAGTATGCTGTGTATTGTGATTGGGGCTCTCTTCAGGAACAAAATCTATGCCTGACTTGTTGATATTTAAAGACTGCTGTGTTTTCTATAGGTGTGTTTATGTTCATGTAATTGTTTCAAAGTAGATTTTTTTTTTTTTTTTTTTAAGATAAAGAGTCTTACTTCAGTGGTATCACAGCTCACAGCAGCCTTCAGCTCTTGGGCTTTGGTGATTCTCTTGCCTCAGCCTCCTGAGTAGCTGGGACTATAGGCACCCGCCACAATCCCAGCTGTTTTTTTTGTTGTTGTTGTTGCAGTTTGGCCGGGGCCGGGTTCGAACCTGCCACCCTCGGTATATGGGGCCAGCGCCCTACTGACTGAGCCACAGGTGCCGCCCTGAAGTAGAATTTCTAAATGTTACAAATTAAAAAAAAATTTTTGCTTGAAATTGGGAAGTTTGTTGGACTATAACTAGTTGGTTAACTTTTATGTATGTAGTATTGTTTACTAAACTACATCTTTGTTGTGTGTATTTTCCAGAAAGTGTCAGTTTATTATTCAAGTTATACTGTTTGGCAGTGATGACCCTGATGGCAGCAGCGTATACCATAGCTTTAAGATACACAAGGACATCAGACAAAGAACTCTACTTTTCAACCACAGCCGTGTGTATCACAGAAGTTATAAAGTTATTCCTAAGTGTGGGAATTTTAGCTAAGTGAGTATAAATTCTTTTAGTGTGTTAAATTATGCTTAGTTATTCTCTTTGTTAGAAAATTCAGTCTGTGTCCCTTTATGTGTTTAATTGCTCTAGGGCAGTGTGTCTTAACATGGGATGATTTTGGCCCCAGGAGATGTTTTGAGTGTTACAACCTGGGGAGTGCTCCTGGCATCTAGTGGACAGAGGCCAGGGATGATGAACATCCTGTAATGCACAGCCCAAGTGTCAGTGACGCTGAGGCGAAGAACCCTGCTTAGAGCAGGGGTGGGCAATTATGTCCCGTGGGCCAAATGGAGCTTGCTGCCTGGTCTTATAGCAACAGAGATTGAGTGACTCATAAAGCCTAAAGTATTTAGAAGCAATTTACTGACCTCTTCTTTAGAGGAATGTAGTAATGATAAGAAACATTTTCTCTCTGGTGTTTCTTTTTTTTTTTTTTTTTCTTTTTATTTTATTTTATTTTATTTTTTTGGTTGCAGCCGTCATTGTTGTTTGGCGGGACCGGGCTGGATTCGAACCCACCAGCTCAGGTGTACGTGGCTGACGCCCTAGCCCATTGAGCCACAGGCGCTGAGCCCTCTCTGGTGTTTCTTTTGTTTGGTGGTAGGCACTGTGCTAAGTGCTTTTCATGGATTTTCTCATTTAATCCTTATGCATTTTGGGGTTAAGTACTATAATTACTCACTTTATCAGTACACCCAACTGAGGGTCCTCAGGGTCACACTCTTTCTTTTTTTTTAAAGCATAACTTTATTTATTTATTTATTTATTTATTTATTTATTTATTTATTTTTGCGGTTTTTGGCTGGGGCTGCATTTGAACACGCCACCTCCAGCATATGGGGCAGGCGCCCTACTCCTTTGAGCCACAGGCGCAGCCCCGGATCATACTCTTTTTTTTTTTTTTTGGGACAGAGCCTCAAGCTGTCACCCTGGGTAGAGTGCTGTGGCATCACAGCTCACAGCAACCTCCAGTTCCTGGGCTCAAGTGAGTCTCCTGCCTCTGCCTCCCAAGTAGCTGGGACTACAGGCGCCGCCACAACGCCCAGCCATTTTTTACTTGCAGCCGTCATTGTTGTTTGGCCAGCCCGGGCTGGATTCGAACCTGCCAGCTCAGGTGTTGAGGTTAGCCTGTTGAGCCACAGGCGCCGAGCCCGGGTCACACTCTTACCATGTGGTAGCACAGGGCTTTGAGTCAGGGACATCATGTAATAAGAACCTTTGAGCTAAGGGTGCGGTCTGAAAGAGGGCTGAGAATAGGGTCACTGCAGTGAGACAGACCTAATCCTAATCCTAGACTTGGATGAGGCCTTTATACATGTTTCTTAACCTCTCTAAGCTTTACTTTCTGAATTTTTTTTTGAGACAGAGTCTCATTCTGTCCCCGTGGGTGGAGTGTCCTGGTGTGTCATAGCTCGAAGCAATTTTAAACTCTTAGACTTAAGCAATCCTCTTTCCTCAGCCTCTCAAATAGCTGGGACTACAAACTCCCACCACACACCTAGCTAATTTTTCTATGTTTAGTAGAGATGTGGTCTTACTCTTGCTTAGGCTGATCTCGAATTCCTGAGCTCAACCAAACCACCTGCCTCCTGGAGTGTTAGAATTATAGGTGTGAGCCCCTGCACTCAGCCTAGTTTCTAATTTTTTCTTATTTGAATAAAATAATATGGGGTAGTAAAAATTAAGTATAATTCTGTAATTAAATTACTTGGAGAAAGATTTATGAGATGGGGACCCATTTGAGTCATTGGGTAGGAATTCATACAGGGTTTAAGATGTGTATTGGTGAGAGAAGGGAGGTAGGGGTAGTGTGTAGGCTTTTACTTAGAAACAGGCAAATGACATTGAAACATTTCTAAAATCACTTAAAGATATAGCATGTAGTTCCTATATGAGTTTTCATGCTCTGTACTAGATATACAGGCATGAAAGAAATAGATAAGGTCTCTGCTTGCTCGGAACTTGGGTTTAATGGAAGAGACAGAAAATAAACCTGTAAACCTGTAAACTTGAAACCACACATGGTTTCAAGTGGTCATGTGAAAAAAAAATACTGTAAAAATAGTTTGGGGAGGGAGAAAACTAGCTTGAGGCTAGATGGCAGAAAGCTTTCATCCATCTGAGTTTAAAATTTATCTTCTAGGCAGAGATACTGTGGTATCCTAAATTGCAAGTAGGGTAAGTCTTAGATCCTTCATATTTTCCTATTAACAACATTGATTTTTCTAAAAATTGTGACTTTTATTGTGGATAATGTCAGATAAATGTATGTTATTTCTTATTTTTCTTCAACTATTCAGTGTTATAGGTGTAGTCAGTTAATTTTTGGAAACTTCTTTAGAAAGTATATTGAAATAAAAACACAAAAATTTTTGAAAATTTACCAGGCAAGTCAAATAACATAAAATAACAGTGTGGAAAAAACCAGACTGGACTTCATCATCATTATCATCAATGCACCTTACTACCAGCCTGCATGTACTAAAGAGAGCTTGTTCTTTGGTGAATGTTTATCCTAAGTACACAAAGACCAGGGAACAGTCAGGAAAAAGTAAGGAATTATGACATGTAGAATTTTGGTGGTTGGTATAGCTAGCAAGAATTTGATTGTGAAGTGTTTCTAGGTTGAAAAAGCACTGAAAAAGTAGAAAACATTGAAGTGAAGTGCCATTTGAAACTACTGATTTTTGAGTGAATATTAATTTTTATAGAGAAATAATTAGAAAATTATGTGCTTATTTGAAATACATTGGTAGAAACTGAATCAAATTCCTGATATTTGTACATGAAGAACATTTCACTATGAAAATGTTAATCATTGGGATGGTAAAAGTTTGAAAAATAAAGAATTATTTCAACCGATGAGGTCACAGATTGATAGCAGCAACATGTAATGTTGGAGGACATTGTGACTGTTGCACTTTTTTCAGGATTATGTAACAAGTAAATTGATAATGAAATTAAAATCATGGCTGTCAGTTTGGGAAAGCTACTCAGTGAAAGGGTTGAAAAGTAGTTCTAGATCTTAGAAGACAGCTGGCTTCTAATAATTTACCTGAAACAGATGTAATATGAAAAAGATGAAGAAACTACATGGCCAGACCGTGATTGGGTCACTGAGAATGATTTGAACAGTTGAAAGTTGAGGCAAGTATGAGCTCATAATTTATAATGGTCTTTTAGATTGAGTGGTGGGAAGTTTGCAAAAAAGTAAAAGATTTTCCAGGTACTTTCTGTGCTGTCATTTCTTTGTACATATATTAAAATGGGTAATTTTATAAAAGTTAAGATCAAAGCCAAACGGGATGTTATGTAGTTTGTTAAAAATCCTAGGTTGGGTTGGGCAGGGTGGCTCACATATGTAATCCTAGAACTTTGGGAGGCTGAGGAAGGACAACTGTTAGAGGCTAGGAGTTGGAGACCAACCTAGGCGACATAGTAAGACTCTGTCTTTACAAAAAATTTAAAAGAAGAGGCTGAGGCAAGAGAATCGCTTAAGCCCAAGAGCTGGAGGTTGCTGTGAGCAGTGTGACGCCACGGCACTCTACCCAGGGCGATAAAGTGAGACTCTGTCTCTACAAAAAAAAAAAAAAAAAA
The DNA here is from genome assembly GCA_963573935.1 of Arctocebus calabarensis. NCBI lineage: Eukaryota > Metazoa > Chordata > Mammalia > Primates > Lorisidae > Arctocebus > Arctocebus calabarensis. Next base: position 17,524 of record CAUYON010035910.1, read on the forward strand.
TTTAAAAGAAAAACTAACTGGGCAGGTGGCAGGCGACTGTAGTACCAGCTACTTGGCAGGCTGAGACAGGAGGGTCTCGAGCCCAGGAGTTTGACGTTACAGTGAGCTGTGATTCTGCCACTGCATTTCAGCCTGAGTGAAGAGCAAGATCCTATCTCGAAGAAAAAAAGGAAAACATATAATGGAAGTTATTTGCTGTGACAGCGAGATTTCTAAATATGAGAAAATATTTGTTACTTGAAAATTTTATGAGAGGATTCATTATACACAGAGGAATCTGGAATTGATTCATATGTTTAAATTTATATTTGCTCGAAAATTCTTTTTCACATGTTCAAATAATTCTTCAGTGCTAAGAAAGAATGAAATTAGACTTTTTTCTTTGTTTTCAAAGTAGAACAAGACTTTATTATGTTAATTACATTAGAAATGACTAAAGATTTAGAACTTGAAGAACATTTTCTTCAGAGAAGAAAAATTAAGAAAAACTTTCTTCTTGATGATCAAAATAGTGTATATCCCCCATATTCCCAGGAAAAATATTCTAAGGTTAATATAAAAGTTAGATAATATTTACTAGATTTTGATTTGATTTTTTTTGGAGAATGAGTAAAGAAAAATGAAAAACACAAACTGTGGAACTACTAAATAGGAAAAATTATTAAATGAAGTGAAAGCTTCTATCCTTTTGCCCATCTTTTACCCTATAATGAAGTACAGTAGCTTTTATAGAATTGATGCAAATATTTTATTAGAACATTAATTTTATCTGAACTTTGCAAAGCTTAACTTCATTATAGACCAAACAGATTAGCTTTTTCTTTCATTAGCGTGGTCTCTGCAGTAATGCTGTTTGCTCACTCATACATTTAGTCTTGGCTAATTGGTAAAGTAAATATATACTTGATGTTATATGGGGAAGGGAGACGGGGGCAGACACTCACTGAAGTAGCACCTGAAATTCTCAGTGTTTGGCTTATAATTAAGGTTCATTTATAAACATATGGCTATATCCAAATCTGTGTTTCACTCCTTTCACATATTTTAAACATAGTCAAGCTAAGTCTGTTTCAAGGTACTGTTAATAAGATATAATGGAATGGGATAGTCGAATTCATTTCATATTCATTACAAATATTTGTGCAAACTAAAAAGGCATAGTTCTGCACTCATGGGTCAGGGCTTACAGTCTGTTGGTGAAGCAAACATTATCATCAGTGGTAAATTGGTAGTGGCACAGGGAAAGACAGGTAGAGAGAGGGCGCAGTAGACACGTACGATAGAAGGCCTCCACTTGGATTAGAGCTCTCCTCTCTGAGGTTATAATCAAACTTCAATTGGGTGGAAGTTAGGCAAGTAGAGAGAAGCAGTAGAACAGTGAGTTTGGAATCCCTGTGGCAGAAATGCCCCGGGTTCTCAACAATAGCAACACACCTGCCTACCTGGAATATCATGAGATCCGGAGACTGGTGCCCATATGGAGCCGGAGGGGTCACAGCCATGTGGAACAAGCGTGAGAGCTCATTAAGGACTTCAGACTTGATCTCAAGTGCATTTGGAAGTCACTGAGTTTATGGGGCAGCCATTTTTAAGAGAATAGATTGAGGAGTGGGAAGTGTGGTATGTGATTGGAAGTGAGGAAATTTCTAGAGGCAACAGATGACAGCATGGCGGTGAAGGGAAGTGAACAGGTTTGAGTCACGCTTTGCTCCGAGGCAAAGTCTACAGCATTTAGTGTGGGCTACATAGAGGCAGTTCTGGTCATTCACAGTTGTTACTTTCTATAAAGTCAACACCAACACTGAATTAGAATGTGCTGAATCATTGCTTCTTAGGCAGATGGAAGGTCAGGTTCCTGTGAACTTCTGCTCATGACATTTTTATTATATATAACCTGGTTTTACATGTGTTTCAGACTAAAGAGACCTTATTTAATATATATTATTGATGAATTATATCTGGGCTCATGGACAATAGCAGTGTAATTCATGTCTGAACAAATTTTCCGTATCATGCATATTTTCTCCCTAATGCACATCACATGGTCATCTCACATGCAGGAGAGCCAGGCAGCTCTTGAGCCCCACATGGAGACATTTTAAACAGCAACAACACTAACAGAAAGCATAGAAATGCAAGAAACATATCACTAAATAGATCATACCTATTTGTAATATGAAAGCTAAAATAAGAAGGCAGAATGTTCAGCCTCAACTGCAAATGGGTGTGTTGGGTGAATCAAATTGTTTTGCAGCTTTTGGCACAACTGTAAAAATGTGTTGCAAGTATTGTCTTGGGGGGGGGGATACAAGTAAATTTTAGCAAGTAGGAGAATTTGCACATACAGGCCGTGAATAATGAGGATCAGTTATAGTAGGTGAAGGAAAGGTAGACATCAGGAATCATATCTCTATTTCCTATTATAAACAACTATGTGGATAGAGTTATTTTTTTCTGAGACAGGAAGAAACAGTTTTGGTGGGGAGAAGATACCAACAGTTTGATTTTTGGCAGGTGTAACAAAGTTTAATGCTTCAACATACCCAAATGCACATGGAGAGTGAGCAGTTGTATTATAGGGGTCTGGAACTTAGAAGAGAGGTGTGAACTAGAGACATAAATTGGGGAGTTCTTACAACACAAAAAAGTATGGGATTAGAAGAGATTGTTAAAGAAGAGTGATCTTGTAAAAGTATTCTTATTTATAACATGATTTAACTCCATATATCTTAAAAACTGCTATTTTCCTGGAAAGATAACTAGAAATTCCACAACTGATGTGAAAAGGGACACATAGTAGGTGGTGATCTGTTCAGACAAATGGAAGTCACCTTGCTTAATAACAAAAGAGTCAGTCTGGTCTGAGGCAGTGTTGTAGAGCTCGGTAAGAATTAAGCATAACTTCAATCATGTGTGCAAATTAGTCAAATTAGAATCTTCATGTCCCAAGAATTTAAGCAGAAGCTGTTCCTGGTGAATCTTTCAAGACTTGAAGTCTTGTCAAACTCATCTGTTGTGTGAACTTTGAGCCCAGAAAGGGACTAGTTAGTGTTATCTCTGACTAAAAATTTGACCAGACCAAATAGGTCAGGGAGGTTCCAGATCGCCTCTCCCAGGATTTCAGGTGGTGGGAGGGTTTCTGTAACTGAGGCTCGACTTGGACAGCACCCGTGATGACTGAGCCCTGCCGTCTAAGTCCTTTCTCTTCCCTTTAGTTCTTCTGCTCTGAAGAGCTTTCTCTTCTCTCTCCTTTTCTCTACTTAAATTGACATGGACCCTGGATTATTCTGCATGGGTTAGAATCCATTACTGTCATTATTCTGATGCTTGAACTGTTCTGGCAGTGGGGACTCCTTCAAGCTTTCTTCTTCTTCTTCTTTTTTTTTTTTTTTTTTGAGACAGAGCCTCAAGCTGTCACCCTGGATAGAGTGCTGTGGCATCACAGCTCACAGCAACCTCCAATTTCTGGGCTTAAGCGAGTCTCCTGCCTCTGCTTCCCAAGTAACTGGGACTACAGGCGCTCGCCACAATGCCCGGTCATTTTTTGGTTGCAGCCGTCATTGTTGCTTGGCAGCCCGGGCTGGATTCGAACCCGCCAGCTCAGATGTACGTGGCTGGCGCCTTAGCCCGTTGAGCCACAGGCGCCGAGCCGCTTTCTTCTTTTTTTAAAGCACATTTTCATCCATCTTTTAAAGAGTTTCTTTTTGCATAGCAAGATATACTAGGCCAATTTTGTATTTTCCCTGCCCTAACCCTCAAGTCATGATTCTTCAAAGAGCCCTGTTCCTCCTCCTCCTTTTTTTTTTAATATCAAAATAAAATAGTCATCCATTAATTTCTTCCCACATCTTCCTTTTTTCTTACAGTTCTAACTTTTTTTTTTTAGAGACAGAGTCTCACTTTCTCGCCCTTGGTAGAGTGCCGTGGCGTCACACAGCTCACAGCAACCTCCATCTCTTGGGCTTAGGCGATTCTCTTGCCTCAGCCTCCCGAGTAGCTGGGACTACAGGTGCCTGCCACAATGCCCAGCTGTTTTTTTTGTTGTGGTTTGGCTGGGGCCAGGTTTGAACCTGCCACCCGTGGTATGTGGGGCCGGTGTCCTACCCACTGAGCCACAGGCGCCACCAGTTCTAACTTCTGATTGAAAAAGTATGATTTCACACTCCAGAAATTCCTGGAAATTATAAGTAAAATCAACAAGGATGAAGGAATCTCTAAATACAAACAGAAACAAACAAACAAAAACAACCTGTCAGTATTTCAAATGAATAACAAAATTAAACCAAAGGAGGAAAATAAAACAGGTATTCTAAAACAGTGTTTTTACTGTATGCTTTAAAACCTAAAGCAAAAATAACAACACATACTGAACTTTCAGGTAATAATTTTATTTTTTCTTAGGTATGTACTACGTATATTCTAAAACTACTTGTATATTCTAACATTGAGCAAATATCCCAAATCTAATGGATGCTAGACTTCTCATTACAGAGAAAGGAAACAAAGATGGGTAAAGGAAAGGTGGGAGTGGCAGGTGTCAATCAGTGTGGAGCTCGTTGCTCCACGCATGTGAGAACTGGACGTGGACATTTATCTCCAAGCTCTGCTGGAAGGGTCCAGAGAAGTGAGATGTCTACAGCTAGTGCCTATATTCTGGGTTTCTAAATACCAGTCTCAAACTCCTGGGCTTAGGTGATTCTCTTGCTTCTGCCTCCCAAGTAGCTGAGACTATAGGTGCCCGCCCACAGTGTCCAGCTATTTTTTTGTTGCAGTTTGGCTGGGGCCGGGTTCGAACCCACCTCGGTATGTGGGGCCGGCGCCCCAACCTTTTTGAACTTAATGCCTTAATGGGTCCAGGGTTTTGGAAGGAAGTAAAAACCATGTACCTTGGTTTGGTGCCCGTAGCTCAGTGGTAAGGGTGACATCCACATACATGGGGGGCTGTGGGTTTGTTTTTTTTTTGTTTTTTGGGGGGTGGTGGGTTTGAACCTGGCCTTCTCCTGCTAAACAACAATGACAACAACAACAACAAAATAACCAGGTGTTATGGTGGGGACCTGTAGTCCCAGCTACTTGGGAGGCTGAAGCAAGAGGCTTAAGCCCAAGAGTTTGAGGTTGCTGTGAGCTGTGATGCCATGGCCCACTACTGAGGGTGACCAAGTGAGACTCTGTCTCAAAAAGAAAATAAATAAATTAAAAAATTTTTTTTTTTTTTTTTAGACAAAGCCTCAAGCTGTCACCCTGGATAGAGTGCTGTGGCATCACAGCTCACAGCAACCTCCAATTCCTGGGCTCAAGCGAGTCTCCTGCCTCCGCCTCCCAAGTTACCTGGGACTACAGGCACCTGTCACAACGCCCGGACATTTTTTGGTTGCAGCCGTCATTTTGTTTGGCAGATCCGGGCTGGATTCGAACCTGCCCAACTCAGGTGTACGCGCCTAGCGCCTTAGCCCGTTGAGCCAGAGGCACTGAGCCATAAAATAAATGAATTAATTTAACAAATCACGTACCGCACATGATAGGTATTTTTGTTCTCAAATTGCCCTCATTATTGGTTTTTATGCCTAGCCTCTGAAAGTCTTTTATGTGAGTTAATTATACTTACTTGCAGAGGATAAGAAATTTGCAAACAAATTTAAATTTCTTCAGCTCACAAGTGACTTCTGCTGTGTTGTATTTTGCACAATTCCTTAGTAACCTAGCCAGGGATTTTACGCTTCTAGTAGTTCTTGTCAGATCAAAAGCTGGAAGAAGTTTTAGAATTATAGGTGCAAGCCACCACTTTTGACCAAACATAAGTCAGAAAGAATTGATTTTAGCCAATTGATAGGAAATTTAGGGGGGGAGGCAGTAGTGGAATTTCTCTGCATTCAACATGGGGCTTCAGAATTTCTTCAGGTAACCAAAGGTTGCATATAGACTCTATTTTAATGATAAGAATCAAACAAATTGTTCAAATAGAAAATTTAATGAAGAAAAACTATCTAAAAATTTTAATATATGCTTTTGATTATACATGCTCTTTTATTTAGCAATATCATTTATATAATTACATTTCATAAATCTGTTTTTAACAAAAGGTGCTCATTAAGGTTTGTGATTTGATTTCTAAGAAAGTGTAAGTTCAGGAAAATGAAGAAAAAATAGCTTTTGGATTTTAGGTGTTTCTTTCTATAATATATTCAAGGCTGCAGTATATTTAGATCTGATCCTTTATTTTTGTCTCCTTAATAGTACAGCAAAAAAGACAGATGATCACTAGTGTTTTATGGAAGATAAATTGCTCTTGTTACTTTTATGTAACTTTAGAGAGTAAAGCTTAAATACATACAGGCTTTAAGAGCGGTAGTCTAAATATGTTAATTGAAGCAGGATTTAATCTGATTAATATTAAAATCATTTACTCCCTTCTTTAAACATTTCTGTAATAAGATTCTCATGTCGTGGTTCAGTGCCCATAGCTTAGTGGGTAGGGTGTCGGCCACATACACCAGGGCTGGCGGGTTCGAACCGGGCCTGGGCTGCTAAACAACAGTGACACCTGAAGCTACAACAACAAAAAGATTTTCATGTCTTTTTTCTTATACCGTTAAATTTACTGTCTGTTGCTTTTCTTATTCTTGAGCTGTTGATCTTTTACTAGGTTTTATTTTTTGTTTTTTTGACACAGGGCGTCTCAAAATGCTAGAGTATATTAGCATGATCATAGCTCATAGCAACCTCAAATTCGTGGGCTCAAGTCATCCTCTTGCCTCAGCTTCCCCAGTAGCTGGGACAGCAGGTGCCCAACATAGTGCCCAGCTAGTTTTTCTATTTTTAGTAGAGATGAAGTTCATTCTTGCTCAGGTTGGTTTTGAATGCCTGAGTACCAGTGATCTTCCTGCTTCAACTTGCCAGAGTTTTAGAATTATAGGTGCAAGCCACCAGGCTGAGCCATTTACTAATTATTTTAGCATCCTCTGCTGTTTTTTTTTGAGACAGAGCCTCAAGCTGTCATCCTGGATAGAGTGCCGTGGCATCACAGCTCACAGCAACCTCCAATTCCTGGGCTCAAGCGATGCTTCTGCCTCAGCCTCCCAAGTAGCTGGGACTACAGGCGCCCGTCACAACGCCAGGCCATTTTTTGGTTGCAGCTGTCATTGTTGTTTGGCAGGCCGGGCTGGATTCGAACCCGCCAGCTCAGGTGTACGTGGCTGGTGCCTTAGCCCGTTGAGCCACAGGCACGAAGCCCATCCTCTGCTGTTTTTTGTAACTTATTTTAAAATATCTTACTTGTAATTATGTTTGCTATAATTCCATGTTACTATAGTGTTTCTTGAGCTTTCCAGCAGTTAACACCCTGTTATAGCTTGGCTTACCATTCTGGTATACTTTACCTCTAGAAACTAGAAAAAGATAACCTGAGCCTTCCTGGCAGTGGAGAAATAGCTCCTATGTATCCAACAGAAAAGAGATGGCTAAAAGAGACACAGACCTGAAGGTCAGTCCTGACACTGTACTTTATTGTTGTTTCATAAGCCTTTTTATGTGAAAGCTGAACAGTGAGGGAGAAGAGGTAAGAGAAAAGAAAAGTGACGGAGTGAAGGGACCACAGCAGCCTCGACTGCTGGTACAGGCGTGCCAGTGTCTGGAGTAGCAGCTGGATCCTCACATAGCCCATATCCAACAGGCCAAGGAGATCAACTCTCTTCTCTAAAAAGCTAAAAAACCATCATTTCATACCAATGAAGGCTTAATAACTTTAAGAGGTGGAAGTAAATGTCATTGCCCTAGCTGGGGAATAAGGGAAATATTAATAGCCATTATACGCTTCGAGGGTTCATTCAGCTTGAAGAACCTTTTTTTTTTTCTGAGACAGAGTCTCACTCTGTTGCCCTCAATTCTTGGGCTTAGGCGATTCTCCTGCCTCAGCCTCCCAAGTGGCTGGGACTACAGGCGGCCGCTACAACGCCTGGCTATTTTTTGGTTGCAGTTGTCATTGTTGTTTAGCAGGCCTGGGCTGGGCTAGAACCCTCCAGCCTCAGGGTATATGGCCACTCACTGAGCTACAGGTGCCGAGCCCAGCTTGAAGAATCTTACGTGGGAGATAAGATGGTCATGGGAGGAGTCAGAGTGGGAGGGATTGGCATGGATGTACCTCCCGGTGGTTCTTTTAGGGTGTGTGTGGCAGCATTTCAGAAGGGCACTAACTGAAAGTATGATGGAACAGGACCTAATACTTCACACAGTGTAAAGTTTACAGCTGTGCTGCGTTTAACACGGACTAGTGATAAGTATGATGATTAAGAAGTTCACTTATGTTTTCTAAACATCACCTTGTTAAGGTGATTCTTTGGGTTAATCTCTGTGATTCTTTTAAATTTATTTTCCTTTAATTTACACTTGAGGGGAGGACATTCTTAAAAGGTCTTTTTTTTTTGTTTTTTTGAGACAGAGCCTCAAGCTGTCACCCTGGATAGAGTGCTGTGGCATCACAGCTCACAGCAACCTCCAATTCCTGGGCTCAAGTGAGTCTCTTGCCTCTGCCTCCCAAGTAGCTGGGACTACAGGTGCCCGCCTTGGCAGGCCCGGGCTGGATTCAAACCCGCCAGCTCAGGTGTACGTGGCTGGCGCCTTAGC
>CAUYON010035914.1:0-22299 GCA_963573935.1 Arctocebus calabarensis
GGTGGTGGGTTCAAACCCGGCCCCAGCCAAAAACTGCAAAAAAAAAAAAAAAAAGTAGTCCCAGCTACTAGGGAGGCTGAGGCAAGAGAACCCTCAAGAGAAGAGCTGGAGGTTGCTGTGAGCAGTGTGACGCCACGGCACTCTACCCAGGGCGATAAAGTGAGACTCTGTCTCTACAAAAAAAAAAAAAGATGTAGTTGAACATTTACTCTCTTCAAGCTAAATCTTGTGCTCCCTCCAATATCAGAACATTATGCCATAACTAAGAGGTTCTCTTTCTTTCTTTTTTGTCAGTTCCATGTAAAACTCCGGGCTAAACAACCTATAACAAAGCATCTCAGCAGTAGCTATCTTTACTGCTACTACAGCTATTCTCTGAATCATGTACATATTATTTCATTTTACATATAAAGTTCATAGAAAGCTATGGCTAGATATTTATAAACAATGAAATAACATTTGTTTATATTTTTTCCAGACAATTATTCATGATTCTGAAATCAAAAGTTTCACATTACAGAATGAATACTGTATTTACACAGTATATTGGAAATCTATTCCTTTAGAAAAATGACATGGGAGTGGGACGAAGAAGAATACTGAATACACTCTAGAGACTCTATGTTCCAGCATGCATATTTAGGTGCTAACTGTAGAAGAATAGAAAGTAAAAACCAGGCCAAGTGCAGTGGCTCCAGCCAGTAATCCCAGCACTCTCCTAGCACAGAGGCAGGTGGACTGCTTGGCTCAGGAGTTTGAGACCAACCTGAGCAAGACCCCATCTCTACTAAAAATAGAAAAACTAGCGGGACATTGTGGCGGGCACCTGAAGTCCCAGCTACTCTGGAGGCTGAAGCAAGAGGATTACTTGAGCCCAGAAATTTGAGAGTTTCAGCTTACTGTGAGTTGATAATATTTTAAAATTTAAACACAGATATAATTCTAGTAATGTCATACATACATGACATCAACAGAAGAATAGATTCTTTGCCCTTGGTAGAGTGCCAAGTCATCACAGCTCACAGCAACCTCTCTAAATCTTGGGCTTCAGCAAGTCTCTTGCCTCAGCCTCCCAAGCAGCTGGGACTACTGGCGCCCACCACAACGCCCAGCTATTTTTTTGTTCTAGTTGTCATTGCTGTTTAGCTGGCCCAGGCTGGGTTTGAACCCTCCAGCCTGGAGGTTGTGGCCAGCACCTTACCCACTGAGCTAAAGCGCCATGGAATAAATTCTTTTGAAATGCATTCTCAATAATTGTCAAAGACTATATTTGTTTGTCCTTATAATCATCATCTACCTGTGTCCTTTGCTCCGAGGTTCTAAAGCAGCAGTTCTCAACCTGTGGGTCGTGACCTCCTTGGGGGTTGAATGACCCTTTCACAGGGGTCGCCTAAAACCATCCTGCATATCAGATTCATACAGTAGTAAAATTACAGTTATGAAGTAGCAACAAAAATAATGTTATGGTTGTGGGTCACCACAACATGAGGAACTGTATTAAAGGGTCACGGCATTATGAAGGTTGAGAACCACTGTTTTAAAGGAACATTCTTAGCTGGCAATTTCTTTTTTAAGACAGTTTCACTTTGTTGTCCAGGCTACAGTGCCACGGTGTCAGCCTACCTAATACAACCTCAAATTTCAGGGTTCAAGTGATCCTCTTACTTTAGCCTCTCAGGTAGCTGAGACTACTGGCATCTGCCACAATGCCTGGCTCATTTCTTTTCTAGTTTAGTAGGAATGGGTCTCACTCTTTCTCAAACTCCTGAGCTCAAGGGATCTTCCCACCTTGGCCTCCCAGTGTGCTAGGATGACAGGCCTGAGTCACCAGGTCTGGCCCAGCTGGCAATCCTTTTGATCACTGTGAAAACATTAACTAGGAAGTAAAAAGAGGTAGTTAGAAAAAGAACTAGAAAACTACGTTCCTTCCATTGAAGTGGATAAACGGCAGATAAGATTCAGTCTTTAAAGTTAACAGGTAAGCAACCAGTGAATTAATTTCAATTCATGAGATCTAAGGTTTAACCTAGTTCTGCTGTGTAGGTGCAGCAGATGTTAATTGGCTAATGTTAATCTTCCCCCAATCAAAACTGAGTTCTGGTTGGATAGCCACGAACCCAGCTTCAACACACGGCATCCTTGACTTCATCGCTAAGGAATTTTCTAGGGTGGGCACGTTACCCAGGTCTAACTATGAGATGAAAGAAGGTGTTGATGGCTTCTAGGAACCATTTGTCCATTTATCACCTTGATAAGAAACAGATGTAAACAGAGGAAGACCTTTTGCCACTACTTGACACCTTTCCTCAACCTTGCTTTCTTTTTTTTTTTTTTGACACAGAGCCTCAAGCTGTCACCCTGGACAGAGTGCCGTGGCATCACAGCTCACAGCAACCTCCAGTTCCCAGGCTCAAGCGAGTCTCTTGCCTCCGCCTCCCAAGTAGCTGGGACTACAGGCGCCCGCCACAACGCCCGGCCATTTTTTGGTTGCAGTCGTCATCATTGTTGTTTGGCGGGCCCGGGCTGGATTCGAACCCGCCAGCTCAGGTGTATGTGGCTGGCGCCTTAGCCCGTTGAGCCACAGGTGCCGAGCCCTCAACCTTGCTTTCTGCTCTGGACACCACTAAAAGAAGACATGATTTTTGGGCGGCTCCTGTGGCTCAGCGAGTAGGGCGCCGGCCCCATATAGCGAAGGTGGCGGGTTCAAGCCCGGCCTCGGCCGAACTGCAAAACAAAAAAATAGCCGGGTGCTGTGGCGGGCGCCTGTAGTCCCAGCTACTCGGGAGGCTGAGGCAAGAGAATCGCTTAAGCCCAAGAGCTGGAGGTTGCTGCTCAGCCACGGCACTCTACCCAGGGCTATAAAGTGAGACTATGTATCTACAAAAAAAAAAAAAAAAAAAAGAAACATTAGATGTAGAATTACCATATGACCCAGCAATTGCACTTCCAGCAATTTTCCAAATAAAAGCAAATGCTCTCCTAAAATTTGTTCACAAATATTTAGAACAGTATTTTTCATAATAGCCCCAAAGAGGAAAGTCCCAAAGTCCATCAACTAAAAAATAGAAAAAAAGCCTCGGCGCCTGTAGCTCCGCGGTTAGGGCACCAGCCATGTACACCAGAGCTGGTGGGTTTGAATCCAGCCCAGGCCTTGCCAAATGACAACTACAACCAAAAAATAGCCGGGCATTGTGGTGGGTGCCTGTAGTCCCAACTACTTGGGAGGCTGAGGCAAGAGAATTGCTTAAGTCCAAGAGTTTGAGGTTACTATGAGCTGTGACACAATGGCACTCTACCCAGGATGACATAGTGAGGCTCTGTCTCAAAACAACAACAACAACAACAACAAAGAAATAGAAAACAAAATGTTGTATATCAACACAATGGTTTATCATTCACAGCCATAAAAAGAAGTATTCATACATGATAGAGTAAGGATGACACAAAAGGCCACATATTATATAATTCCATTTTTACAAAATTTCAAGAACAAGTAAATTTAGAGTCAGAAAGTAGATCTGTCATGGCCTGGGGCTTAAGGGAGGGGTGGGGACAGGAGAAGGTGGTAGAAAATGAGCAACCTCTAGGGCGACAGCCTGAGACTGTCTCAAAAAAAAAACTTACAACACAGAATAAACCTTAGTATTAGGAGACTGTGACTTAAACTGTGTACAGTGTCTTTCAATTTTATTTACTTAATCCACAACAAAATAGAACAATAAAGGAAACCCCAAAATTTAGAAAGGCTGAATAACTTGGAGATTGTCTCAACCAGTGAGACTATCAGCTGTGGATCTTGGGCAAAGAAGGTGAGTCAGTCAGTTCAATGCCAGATACCAAGCTGCCAACTTTTCTTTTCTTTTCTTTTTTTTTTTTTTTTTAAGATGCACTCTCAAGCGGTCACCCTGGGTAGAGTAATGGGGCATCACAGTTCACAACAACCTCAAACTCTTGGGCTTAAGCGATTCTCTTGCCTCAGCCTCCCAAGTAGTTGGGACTATAGGTGCCTGCCACAACACCCAGCTATTTTTGGTTGTAGTTGTCACTGTTGTTTGGCAGGCCGGGCTGGATTCAAACCCCCCAGCTCCGTGTATGTGGCTGGTGCCCTAGCTGCTTGAGCTACAGGCACCGAGCCATCTTTTCTTTTTTTTTTGTAATAAGAGACAGGGTCTCACTCTATCACCCAGGCTGGCAGGGGCACCATCATAGTTCACTATAATCCCGAGGGATCCTCCTGCTTCAGCCTCTTGAGTAGCTAGGGCAACAGGTGCATGCCATGCTCCATCATAGCTGGTTCATTCCCTGCTGTACCTTCCTTCTGAGGCTGAGCTGCCCCTTCATCTGGAATCTTCTCCGTATGATTCCCCCTGCTAATCAATCTCTACCTGGTGTACATCTGTTTGTTCTTCAATGCCTAATTCAAATGCCCCTACGCCATTATTTTCTTTATGCGGACATATACTCCCTCGTTTCAGATGGTTTCTAAAAATGAGTAAAACATGAGAAAATAGCACAAATCAGCATCCCTTCAACTCTGCCCTGCCTGTTACAATGGTAAGTAAACTCTATTTCTCAGTTCTACCACATTTGGTATCCACATATCCCTACAGCTCTTACCACCAACAGCCCTTTACTGTAATCATGAATACATGCATTTTAACCCTCCGTCAAGATTTCAAGTTTTCCAAGGGCTAACCTTTCTAACCTTTCTGTAGTTCAGTCCTACCTCTTAGTTCAAAGCATGCAGTCTATTTTAAAGATACTTACAGAAATTTTATATCTGGAGTAACAAAATAAAATCCAAACACATACACTTTGAGTGTACTAACCATTCATACTTAGTTCACATCAATTCTTAACATGTGCCTAATGTTGGCTGTTCAACTTTCCATACAGGGAATGATATGCTAGCTGAACAGCAGTTACTTTAAAACATGGTATGCAAGAAAAAGGTTAGTTTACTGAGAAAATGGAGAAGGAGATGGTCTAAGAAATTTCTAGAAGGCAGCAGAAAATAGAAGGTAGTAACTACTTAGGAAATAGGACACTAACTTAAAAAACAAAACAAGAGGCCAGATACAGTGGCTCACATCTATAAGCCTAGCACTTGAAGATCATTTGAAGTCAGGAATTTGAGACCAACCTGAGCAAAGCAAGACCAGTGTTGTGGTTCACACCTAACAGACTTGGGAGGGTGAGGCAGGAGGATCACTTGAGCCGAGGAGTTTGAGGTAGCTATGAGCTAGGCGGAGGCTCTATCCTGGATGACAGAGAAGACTCTGTCCCAACAGAAACAAAGCAAAAAAACAACCCATCAGAACCTATAATGTCAATTTTGAAAATTCTTTTCAAGTCTATCTTATCCTACACACCCTGTACTCTAGCTTTGTGGTTCTCAAAGTGTAGTTCCCAACTATTGGCCTGTGCATTACCTAGGAACTTGTTAACTGTAAATTCTCCAACCCTACCCAAGACCTAAAGAATTAGAAACTCTAGAATTGGGACCCTCAAGTTCAGCAAGCTGTTCAGGTGATTCTTATACATGGTCAAGTTTTAGAACACATTAAAGTACTTGCCATTTTGCTCAGACTGCCCTTCTCATGGAATGTTTTTTCTTCTGTTTATTCTCTGTATATTGAACATATGCTTTCTTTTCACAACTCAGCTCAAAAGTCACCTCCACCTTAAAGAATAACTTAACCGGCTTGGCGCCTGTGGCTCAACGGGCTAAAGCACAAGCCATGTACACCTGAGCTGGTGGGTTTGAATCCAGCCTGGGCCCACCAAACAACAATGATGGCTGCAAACAAAAAATGGCCAGGTATTGTGGCGGGCACCTATAGTCCCAGCTACTTGGGAGGCAGAGGCAGGAGACTGGCTTGAGCCCAGGAATTGGAGGTTGCTGTGAGCTGTGATGCTACAGCACTTCTATCCAGGGTGACAGCTTGAGGCACTGTCTCAAAAAAAAAAGAATTCCTTAACCAATGAAGAGAATGAACTGTTCTTCATCAAAATACAGATTGGCTAGAAGAGATTTGAAGCTAGTCTGAAGCTCTATAAGAATAGAGACTTTATATCTGTCTCTGTGGTCCCAAGAATAAGCCCCGACATTTTTTCAAACATAGAAATTAAAAGATATAGAGTACAATCTTTGCCACTTCCAAGTCATTCTCAAAGTCTTGGGCACTTATTGGTCAAAGGCAGCAAAGTCAGAAAACTATTAAACTATCAGTAAATAATGTTACCTCTTTTTTTCTTTTAAGATGGAATCTCACTTTGTCATCCGAGTGGGAGTGGGGACAGCACAGTCACAGCTCAAACTCCTGGGCTCAAGTGACCCTCCTGGGCTAAAGGCACGGACCACCACACCTGCTTTTTTTTTTTTTTTTTTTTGGTTGAGATGGGGCTTAATATGTTGCCCAGGCCAGTATCAAACTTCAAACTCCTGGCCTCAAGCGATCCTCCTGCCTCAGTCCCCAAATGCTGGGATGAAAGGTGAATCACCTCTCCCCATGCCAATAAATACTTTACCTCTTTATCTTACAGTTTACTAATTGCTTTCACATTCACTATCCTGATTACTCACCAAACCCACAGCTGAAGAAAAGGCCTCTCTTCTCTGGGATCAGAAAGAGAATCACAGAGCTTGAATATCCATCCCAGGATCTGATAATAGGTCAACTGACTTCAGATATCTAAACTTTAAATTGGCTCATTTTAATCAATCACTAAACATGCCAAGATTTTTCAGATTACTTTTTTTCCACTGATGATAATTTGGGGTTTAATTTGGCTGTTTAAGGATAAGAAAAGAGATCAAACAAATTGCAATTATTGTTGTTTTTCCAAAATTAATTAACTTGCATGATAACTTTTGCTAAAAAACATCACTGGGTTTTTGTGAGTTGTATTTCACGGCTGGCACCTCACTGACCCAATAACACCTAAAACTCTGGAAGAACTGGGCCACTCTTAAAAACATTACCTGGACCAAAGTATTATGTCCCAGTGAACATAAACCTGAAGAGAGTAAGGAAAAGGGAGACTTTGCCAGGAAAGGATACTGACAGGTCTCCAGGGAAACAGTACAGGAGTCTTTGAGAACTTTTAGTTTATACACAAAGGTTATAAATATTAACTTGATATTGAACTAAAGATTCAATTATGAACTAATTTGATATTGTCTTTCCACCCAAATTATTGACCAGTAGCCTAAAACTCAAGCAGAAACTCATTTATCAAACCTCAAAATTCTAGTCTGTATTGATTTGTATCTATAAACAGAACATAATACGTGTTATCATCAAAGTAAAAAAGCCAATATAGCCATGAAAGATGGAGATGACAAAGTAAAATGAGACATAAAATCTTTTTGTGTCACTGATATTCACCATAAGTTTGTTCTGCATCCAAACATGTTTTCCTTTTTCTTAATTTTTTTCTTTTTTTTAAGAGACAGAGTCTCACTATATTGCCCATGCTAGCCTCAAGTGATCCTCCCACCTCCGCCTCTGGGACTGCAGGTACACACCACCACACCCAGATGAACCTGCTTTTCTTTTATTTCAACAGTTTAATCTAGATTATAAGCACCAACAATGGGAACAGTGTATGAATGCAACTAGTACTTTCTACCTCAGGCATTCAAATTGCTTGATCAACAACAGTTTTAGGCCACACACTGTCCATCCCCTTTGGATTTCACAATTGTAATCCAAGGGGATAGGGTTATTCTTTATTTTATTTTATTTTATTTTATTTTATTTTATTTTATTTTATTTTATTTTGAGACAGAGCCTCAAGCTGTCACCCTGGATTTAGAGCTGTGGCATCACAGCTCGCAGCAACCTCCAATTCCTGGGCTCAAGCGAGTCTCTTGCCTCTGCCTCTCAAGTAGCTGGGACTACAGGCACCCGCCACAATGCCCGGCCATTTTTTGGTTACAGCCGTCATTGTTGTTTGGCAGGCCAGGGCTGGATTCAAACCTGCCACCTCAGGTGTATGTGGCTGGCATCTTAGCCCATTGAGCCACAGGTGCCGAGCCTGAGGTCCTGGTTTTAGATAGAAGTAGAGAGATGTGATCTCCCCGACCTTTAAGGTAAAAGAAGCACCAAAAAGCCATAGCCAGTGCTTGAAGACCACAGGGTGCCTCCTTCAAGCTCCCCAAGGAAACGTGCACCAGCAGCTCCCCAAGGAGGTGAACTTCCCATCCCCAGTAATGTTGACTGGAAAGCAACTTCCCCTCTCAAAGAATGTGGAATACCTGGATCCTACAGAGAGGTGGGACTCCACTACCTCAAAGTCAGGAGTTCTTAACTTGGTCCAGAATTGAGCTTTACTAGATCTGTGAAACGCTTAACACTGGAGAACAGGGGTGTCCAACATTTTTTATCCTCTGCCATACATTGAAAGAGTAAGAGTTGTCTTGGGCACATTAAATGCACAAACACTAATGAAAGCTGACTAGTAACAAAAAAGGTATGCGCATAATTTTCATCGTATCCAGCAACACAGATAAACAAAAAAGTCTTTACCAAATCAGCAAGTGGCCCACAGGCCACAGTATCTACACTGCAGAAATATGCAGGTGAACATCGTGGGCATTTTTTTTTCCTGGGGAGAGGGTCCCAGGTTGCCATCAACATCTCAAGGGTGTTCGCCATCAGGAAACACTGAACACCCCACTCAAAGGTTCTATTATCAAACTCGCGGTCTGTGATGTGACTTGATGCTAAGACTCCTCTTGCCTAAGCACACAGTGTGTGAACAAGGAGCACATAAGATCAAAACAAGTGACCAGACAGGGAGGAAACAGAAGCAGGAGGAAATGTTAAAGAATAATATGATTCTCAGTTCCAAACAGAAGGTTGGCATATGTTATTAACAAGATCTTTTTTAAAATTTCAGCATAAAAATTTTATGCAATATTTACAAATAAACCTCTTAGCAGTGAAAATTTGTCATTAAAGAAGAGTTAGCAAGAGATTCTGGATGCCCCAGAGAGCTCTGGAGAGGACGCATATACCCTTGTAGGGATTCTGTGCCTTACGATCAAGGGGTAGAGTAGCAGGCAATCCCTCCTAGGCCTAGCGGTTTGTTGATATGTCTGTTTTAAAATACATTATTTTTGAAAGTGCTCATTCAAGATGATATAATCATCTCACCATTAAATCCCCTCCTGTAGGTCTTTATTTTTAGCAGACACCCTATGCCCAGAGCTTATTTGTAGAGCCTGTCAACATTCAACTTTTTAAGTCCCCATCCTCAGAAGTCATAACCAAGTATGTATAGGATGGAGCTAGGTAAATGAAGTTTTTAAAAGAAGATTTCAAATGATTCTGATGCAGTCATTCAGTTGATCTCACTATGGAAAACAGTAGCATATCACTCATTAGGCACTGCAGTAATGAAAAATAGGCACTTCCTGCACTAATTTAGATGAAAGTATTGGTGATCAAAAGTGTTCATGCACCAGGAGTCACTGAGTTTTAGTCTATAAGAAGAACGTTGCTGCTTATGACAGAAAATGTATTTTCTGTGATTCAATGAAGTTCTCAGTACAAAGTCTGCAGAGAGAAGGATAGGGATGGGAAATTTCCCTGGATAACTTTGACCTTACTCTGGAGTGATCACCAGTTCTACCTATGTTCACAACTTTCCTGATGTGCAAGATGACCTCCACTTTCAGCAGCATTCATAGAGGAGTGGGTAGAGGGCATATTTACAAGATGAAAGCACTTCATAAGTTATGGGAAGTTGAAATGTGCTTTCTCTTCTTCTTCTAGGACAAGTCAGGAAGAACTTTTTTCCCTCTGAGTCTGGTGTGGTAGGGAGAAGACTTTATAATATCTCACCCCAATTCTGAGGAATAACTGAAATTACATTTTTTTTCTTTTGTGTTTAAAGAAAAAGGATTGCTCCAACCCCCAAGAGCAATTTTATCATATTATCACCACCAAGTTTATTCAGTCTTAAGTAAAAGAATTGATCTAATTTTGGGTTCAATTTCATATTTTCAAATTTATGTCAGTATTAAAGTGATTATCCCTCTCAGTGCAGACAAGTGATATTCTGTGGACACTACTACTTTAGTAGAGCAAGACTAAAGGGTGGTGTGGGTACTTACTGTAAGAGCACCCATAGACCTCGACCCTCATGCCGATTTTTCCACTTGGATTCCATGCCAGGGGCACGAAGCGAACAAACCGGGCCCGAACCGAGTGCAGTAGTTTGTGGTGCACCACGCTGTCAGCGTTCATGTTTCCTGCAAAGGTCTGTGGAGAAGAAAGGAGACACCGTGAGGTTAAGAAACCCCCTTTAAAAAAAAATTGGATGATGAAAGTGATCCCAACAAAGTCATAAAGTCATAAGACATAACTCCTAAAAGCTTTACAAGGGTAATAATACAATGATGTTCTGATGTTCCGAATGTTCATAATCACTGTGGAATGCGAGAGAACTGACATCTGCTTTGAGAAGTAAAGGCTTTTATTAAAGTAATTGTTACCATTAATTGAGGCCAGGCAGTACACTAAGTACTTCCCATTACCATTATCACCATTTTATAGACAAAAATTAAAAAAAAAAATTTAAAACCCCTGAAGCCTCGAGAGAGATAAAAGAAAGGAAAAAAAGATCTCTGAATCACCCAGCTGGCTAGAAATCCATCTAAGATTGGATGGATTTTTCTATTACAAAGCTCATGTTCTCTCTAAACTTCGCACTCTACAATTGTCCCACTGATATCACAAGAAGGAGACAATACAGTTCCATTTAATATGTTGTGAGTTTTCACATTTCCTTATGACTTTTAGGCAAAGGAACACACAGCACAGTAGCTATTTGATCCACTAATATTATGCTTCATAACTCATATTTGAATGAATGAATGATTATTGGGGGGATTTTTTCTTTCTACAGAAGGAATCCAAAGGATCACATTTGATCCTTTTTTATAAATTGGAATAACATATTCTTGACAAAAAAATTTGTCATTTTCATGATTTTGCAGAATATAATTCAGTGGCATTAAGTATATTATATTCACATTGTTGTGCAACCATCAGCACCATCCCTCCCCAGAATTTTTCCATCATCCCAGTCATACTTTATCATTAAGATGGGATGTCAGCATACCAATTATGAACCATCATCTACCTTCTTTTTAGCCTCAAGTATTTATAGATAAAGATTTGTTGCTGATGTGCAATCATCACCAACCATTAAAAAAGATCCATTGCTTTCTCAAATGGCCAAACTGTACACAAAGTAAGAGTATTTCATCTATTAAATGGAATCCATTTTCAAAGACCCTAACCTTAACCTTGATTGTATTTTCACAACACCTGTGAATCTAGAGTATCATGAATAATCTCTTGACATTTCTACTACACACAAAACGCCCACTAGCTAACAGTTCTAAAATTAGGCAATTGACATAATTACTATTATGCATCATAAAGTGGCTTATGAAGAAGGAAGCTGCTCACTTTCTATTTTGCAGTTACTCCTGGAGCAAGATTGTTATGAAAGAGGATGACTTGGTGGGGAGGAATTTCTTGAGGTTCAGATTCAACATTTCAGCCCACAGATTGTCAAAGGTTTGGCTATTTTCATCCAAATGAAGAATGATTTTATTTGGCAGCATGACTCTCCCACTGTCCTACTCCTAATTTCAGCCACTGGCACGGGGAGGAAGCTGCACTCCAGCCTTGCTCACTTAGAAGGGCCTTCTTCCTGTGGAGTTTAGTTCTTGCTTCATATTTCCTGGTGCCCATATCACTTTCATATGTGTGGGGAAGGTAGAGGGGAGATGAGTCCTGGTGATTTCCCATTGCTTTAGACAGCATGAAGGTATCATGGGTTTATCTGCAACCTAACTGGGGAGCCTTTCATTTAGCACTTTTAACTGACCGTGTGCCATAGCCCACCTCCCAGGCAAGTAAAGTCCGTGGTTCTTTAGCAACATTTATCTAAACTAGATGTGCAACAGAAACTTTTCACACTGAGAGCTATTGGTTGCCCCTTTCTAGGTTATGGGCAATTTTTAGATTGAATATATCTTAAAGTAATATTTAATATCTGATCACATACTCCAGATAAAAAGGCTTATTCATGATGTGGCAATGCTTTATATGACTTTATCTCTTAACTCATGTAGCATGTGCTCTGATGAAAAGAAATCCTAGTCTCATTCAAAGAAGGCAGCATTCTGTCATGACTGCATGGCACCAAGGAAGCAATTAAAGCTTTTCTGTTTCACAGTCTTGTGATGGTAGAGTCTCAGAGTCTCAAAGTCCTGCTGTCTCAGAGCCACAATATGTGTATTTATAGTTTCATAGTCCAAGCAGAACAAAGGTCTCACAGTTATGAGATCTCAGTGAGTAATGCATGGTCCCAGGACCCTCCTGGAGCTGGCAGCCTACAATCACTTCATTGTAGACTGCCAGCTAAACAAAATGCCACCATCTTTCACCAAGTTCACCAGTAGGTCAAAGACAATCAGCTATATACAATTCAGGAAGTTGTGAATTAGGGTGAATAGCAGAGGGAGAGATCTTCTTGGTGTGTGTATTAAACTCACTGTTCTGGTCAAAGCCATCTCAACTAGTGAGCTTAACATGTGAACTACAATAAGAATGACAACTAACTTCTCATCAGAAAAAATGTCCAAAGTAAGAAGCTTTCAGCTCAGCATTCTGTATCCAATGTTGGATCTCATAAAATGATACCCAAATATGGCACTTTAACATGCTGTACTAAAGAAGCAACCTCAATTCTCTCTGACCTCCCTTCCACCTTTTGCTCTTGTCTTTCTATCCTCTGTCACCTAGCAGGTTGTCCTCTGAAGTTCCTTTATCTACCTAAAGACCAGACCCTACAAAGAGGAAGACCATGGATGGCCTTTGATCCCCTCCCTTTCAGTCATCAGAGATTAAAATTCATTTTACAAACAGACTGAAAATTACATACCACTAGAGCCCAGATAAACTTTGCCTCTAATCCTCTATTCAGTTCCCCAAAAGAATTATTCATTAACTTTGTATTAGCACTAGGAACATTCTTTCCCTCTAAAATTCATTAACTACTCCTCAAAATGGCAGCATTTCCCCCTATTTTCTCTTCCTCTAAGAAGAAGGGTACATAATTTCTGGACTTCAGTAAGGTATGGGGTAATCATTCTCCTGTGATTCCCCCATTCTTAAACATGTGGATTGAATTTATATGCCTTTCTCTCCTATAAATCGTATTGTCTGTTCATTTTCAAGGAACATTTGGATGACCTGGGGGAAGCTTTCCCTTGGCCCCTACACCAGCAAATATAGCTTTCAAATATGAAAAATAAATACAAAAGTTTCATTTAAACAAGAAAAAAGAGATAATTTATTACCTATGAACCTTGACTTCTAAGAAATATTAAAAAAAAAAATAGTTTTACAAGCTTAAGAAATTGATGCCAAATAGAATTTTCAGCATACAAGAGGGAATGAAGAACACTCAATCTTCCTATTGTATATTTTTCCAAAGTAAAAGTAATAAATAAATCAAAGAGTTGTCTGCCCCTCCACCACCCAAGTTTGTTGGAGCACTATTCTAATACTAAAGACATGGAATCAACCTAAGTGTTCATCAGTAACAAACAGGTGTGCACAATAGGATACTATTCAGCCATAAAAAGAATTAAATTTGTCATTTGCAGCAACATGGATGGAATTGTAGGTTATGTTAAATGAAATAAGCCACACACAGAAAGACAAATATTACATGTTCTCATTCATTTGTGGGATCTACAAAAGTGGATTTCATGGAGCTAGAGAGTGAATCATGGTTACCAGAGTAGGAAAAGATCACTGTTGGGGAGGTTGAACAGAAGGTGAATAATGAGTACAAAAATAGAGTTAGATAGAAGGAGTAAGTTGTAATGTTCCATTGCACTTTAGAGTGACTATAGTTAACAACATCGTATTGTCTATTTCAAAAGAGATAGAAGAAATGATTAAATGTTCCCAAAACAAAGAAACGATAGATTCTCGAGGTAATGGGTATCCTAACTACCTTAACTTGATCACTACCCATCTATGCATGAATCTATATATCATATGGCACTCCATAAATATGTACAAATCTTATGTACCAATAAAAAAATCAAATGGAAATATGCATATAAATATGAAAGACTATTTTCTCAAACGTTTTAAAAGTCAATTTATAGTTTAAAGAAAACTAATACACAGTAATGTTCTAACATATGTAGAAGTGAAATATATGTCAATAAAAACATGAATTATGGAAAGTACAGTAAATGGAATTATGCCAGTGGACAAAAATCAGAAAAGATCAAACAACACTACCAATAAAATTTACATAATTCATATTCATAAAATATGAATTCTATGAATATTCCAATAACTACAGATTATACATTTTTTTCATGTGCACATAGTACACTTCTGAGAGCATATTGTACAAGATAAAGTAAGTTTCAATTGAACTCTTATAGTTTTTTATCATAATTAAATTAAATTTTGAATTGATAATAATAAATGATCTCAATAAACCACAAATATTTGGAATTTAATAAACACACTTCTGAGCGACCTATAGGTCAAAGAATAAATCAAAATGGAAATTAGTTTTAGGGTGGCAGCTATGGTCAGTGAGTAGGCGCCAGCCTCATATAATGAGGGTGGCAGGTTAGAACCCGCCCCTGGCCAAACTGAGACAAAAAAATAGCCCGGCGTTGTGGTGGGTGCCTGTAGTCCCAGCTCCTCAGGAGTCTGAGGCAAGAGAATTGCTTAAGCCCAAGAGCTGGAGGTTGCTGTGAGCTGTGATGCTATGGCATTCTACTGAGGGCGACAAAGTGAGAATCTGTCTGTAAAAAAGAAAAATAATGTAGTTTGAGTTATATAATGATAAAAAACACTGTATGAAATGTTGTGGGTACAGTTAAAACAAACCTTAGAAGAAAATGAATGATGTTAGCATTGTGTACATAAGAAGAAAAATATAAATTTAAAAGTCAAATTTCCACTCCCACAAACTAACAAAACTTAGCATATTAATAAATTTGAAGACTCCTCAACAATTAGAAGTAACCAGGTACTGATCCTTGCAGCAACCATTAGTTGATCCAAACAAGTCAGTCATAAAGTGTGCACACGTAAAATGCTGTAACAGGCAGAACCAAGCTCTGCCAGTGGCAATCAGATTAGTGTTTTTCTTCGCCTGATCTTAGCCGAAAGGAGAGGAATTGACAGATTATACATTTCTTGATGATGTGAGGCAAAGAATGACTGTAAAGAACATTCGTCAATTTATTTGGTCAAAGCGTCCCTGTGAGGTAGGCAATCTGTATTACCTTCATCTTAAAGATAAGAAAACCTAATTTTGGAGAGGTTAAGGGAGATCCTAAATCATCAATATGAGTTCTGACATTTAAGTTCATGAATTTGCCACCATGTGCTTACACTGGCAGCACCATTAGAAATAACTTGGTAAGGTTTCATTCCCTTGGGATATCAGTGTCTCGTAGCTGTGTTCATGGTGACACCTGTGGTGTCTTCCTGAGTGGCCTTCGTTACTGTTGTTGTGTATTTGTGTGTGCCATCGCAAAAATGTTGGGACTTGAATTACAGCAATGAACAAACATCAAAGTTCTTGTTAAACTTGAAAAGAATGCAAGTGAAATCGGGAACATGTGAATCCAAGTTTATGGGGATAATGCCAAGAAGAAAATGGCACTGTACAAATGGATTGGATGTTTTTCTGAAGGGAGAGAAAGCGTCACTAATGAAGAGAGGTCAGGATGACCAGTCATGGGAAGAACTATGAAACTGCTCATCAAAATCACTGGCTGACTGTGAGAAGCAGAGTCGACCAGGTAAACAGTACTAGAGAAACAGTAGGAAAATCTCATCTGAAAATCTTGGCATGAGAAAGGTGTGGCTCTTGCATCATGACAAGATACCAGTTCACAGGGCACTGTCTGTGAGGAAATTTTTAGCCAGTAAACAAATATCTGGAACACTGCCCCTACTCACATGTTCTGGTCCCCAAAGATCTTTTTTCTTTACTTGGAGATAAGAGTATTAATTAAAGGAAGACATTCTGATGACATTCAGAGCATCAGGGTAACAACAGCCCTGATGGCCCATTCCAGGAAAAGAGTTTCCAAATTGCTTTGAAGGGTGGCGAGGCACCGGCCTCAGTGCATAGCTTCTCAGGGGGTGTTCTTTGAAGGGGGTGTGGTGATATGCAGCAATGGATTATGTAGCACTTTTCTTAGGATGAGTTTGCAAACTTAATGTCAGATTTATTAGTCCTAAAATAAGAAATTACCATAAATTCGGACTAGATTACAGAGATTCTGATCAAATTCCAGTAATGTTTTGCTTTATTCCCATTATCATCTCCATATTTAAGTTGAGTCAGGTTTCTGCAACCAAATAATTGCCAGAGCTGCAAGGTAGTCGGCAATTTCCAGGTTCTCCACCATGCCAGCCACTTGCTCGGTTCTTTGCATGTTAGTTCACTTTGTCCTACTTGTCGTCAAGGAAAGTTTGAGCCAACTTTCTCCCTAAATGAGAGGCCTGCCCCCACCCACACATGCATGTAACCTTCTGACTCTGCCATCGTCCTAAATTGTGTGGTCAGTTAATATATAGTGTCGCTCACCTTGCTGGGGAGACCCTGGGACTCAGGGAGATTAAGATGATGGACTTTGCACAATCAGTGCAGGTCTGTTCTATTTCCAATTCTGGGTGATGTTACACACACTACTTGGAAGTTGTATTTTTTTTGGTTTTTCCTCTCTAACTCCACCCACTTCAAGGGGTATGACACTGAATTTAAGCCTAGGCCTTTGTAGTCACAATGAGAAGAGTGTTATTCTACAGGTAGTAATTACTATTAAATATTGTGCTTGTGCTCCTTCTTTATATCAAAGTATAAGTTGATTTTATATTAGAGAAAGAGAAGAAAGTGGAAGGAAGTGATGAGAAAGAAAGCAGGAAGTGAAAGAGGGGAAAGTGGGGGTGTGGTAACCTGTGGTTCTTATTGAAGCTGTTCATCGATTTCATCCCTGTGCAGGAGTTTGTCTTTTTTTTTTTTTTTTTTTTTTTTTGCGGTTTTGGGCCAGGGCTGGATTTGAACCCACCACCTCCAGCATATGGGGCCGGTGCCTTACTCCTTTGAGCCACAGGTGCTGCCAGAGTTTGTCTTTCTTTCCCTGTCATTAAAGAACTTGAGGCTCAGAAAAGGTAAGTTCCTTATAAGGTCTCAGAGAAAGTGAAATGTGCTCTTTTAAGGGAAAGTTAGTCTCCCATATTTTTCTGCACAGAATTATCCATTGTGTATGGCATAAATATTATAAAAGAAAATAAGCACATAGAATTGAGATCACAGAAGGAGTGTCCTGAGGGTAGAGCAGTGGAAGGCTATGCAGGAAACAGAGGGAAGGAGCGTGGGGAGGGAGAGGGGCAGCACTCGTCTGCCACTCCCTCATTCCTTGACATTAAACACCGTTTTGGTTCATGAACAGAAGAGCCCTCCAGCAGGTAATGGATGCAGTGGGCATGAACGGTGAGGCTAAGCTGTGGGTCGGTGCTGGGACTGGTCATTGGGACTGGACAGGTCTGAGTGAGGAGCCACCAGCACCACTCATTCAGATCCAAAAATGCACTGAATTCAGCCAACCCACACCCCTGACTTTGACAGTGAGACTGTAAGCATCTGGGTGCCACCAGGCACCTGATATTAATTTGCCTGGATACAGTCTATTCGAGAAATAACAGGTACAAGAACCAAATTCCACAGCAGCGACCTTGACAGGGAGTATCGGGACTTCTCACGTAGACTCTTTCTCAAGTCTCGTGCTCTGTCAAACACACCGTGCTGCCTGAGGGGCTATTTTAGGAGACGCAGCAGAGTGGGAACGAAAAGAGATGAACTTTGGGTGCTAATCTTAACAACCCTGCTGATTCGCTCTGTCAACCCCAGCAAGGCACTTGGACTGTAATTGCCCCGGGGATATAGATTGTATCCTATTTTAAACTGCAGTGTCCAGGCCAGTGCACGGAACGCTATTTCTTAAAGGTATGTTGAAATGGGTTTGAGTAACCTGAACCAAATTTGTGTATATCTTTACGAATATGTGAATTTACAAACAGCATCTTAATGTTGCTTGAAGTGTTAGTAGAGGCTTATGGAAGGGCTCAGTGAATCGATGAACTAAGGAACATAAACAAACTTTTCTGAATCTTGGTTTACTCATCAAGAACATGATGAAAATAAAATCTCCAGAGAAGTAGTCAATCTTACAGTCAATACACAAGCAAATGTTGTTTCCCCCATAGCTTCTTAACAATAAAAACAATATTCTTACACAGAGAGAAGCAGAGAGGCAGGTTCCATTAGGAAATGCTTATGGAAGTATCTTTGCATCAGGGTGTGTCCTGCAGTAGCAATCAAATAATTACACTTAAATGTTCTGAATGACATTCAAAGGGCTCTCCCCCAAAAGAGTGCAAACTTAAACTAGGGAGGGAGTAACAGCCTCCAGCTGATTAGAAATGCCTTTTCTTTTATTCAAGAAAATATATTTAATAAGGCAAAGGGCAATTAACATGCAAAGGACAGAGTTAAAGGTAAAATTGATAAAATGACTCAGGCTTCTATGTTGTAAACTGCTATGCCATGGTGCGTGCAAATATGGATTCCGGACAGGTATTTAAAGGAAATAAAATGAGAGATACCTGTTAAGCATTGGCTGTTATTGATAGCTGAGAGAAACTCTGAAATGATAGGTTTTAAGAAGTTAGAAGCAAATAAAAACTGTAGAATACTTCCTTTGTTCTTAATCTTCCTTGCCCGCTATAAGTGCATGTATGTGTATCCATTTGTCATTCACAGAAATAGTTATTTGATTAGAAGACCACCCAGAACTTGATTGCTATGTGAGAGTCAAGTTGCATCCTGATAGTTGCCCAGAGACCATGGCTGATCCATGCCACTCATGCCCCCTACCTCCTTTGTCAGATTATGGGCTGCAAAGCCCAGGAAACACACAAGGATTTCAGGCAACAGTAGAGAAAAACTGTCATTCCCATCTGATCTCCACCACGAGTTGAGTGAAGCTGGGCTTATGCAGCCGGTTCAGCTGAGCTGTGCCGGCGACAATTGTGTGCTGGGCTTCTATTCCCTTCTCCTTGGAGTCACTGCCACCTGTGCACACTCACTCCATTCGGGTTGTGTAATGGAATCTCCCTTACTCTTCTTTACCTGGCAGTAGAAATACCCCTCAGTGAGTATTGGAGCTTCTTGATCCCCAGCCCAGCCATGGCCCAGCCTTTATGATACAGGTCCCTCTGTGCAGTCAGTGACCACCTTGCCTTTGATCCTCATCTCCCTGTTATGACTGTAGCTGTCAGTTTCTGGCACATGGTGGGGCCCCTTCAGGAAAGGAAATGTAAAGTGAGGTCCTAACATCTCTCACTTTTCTATTCTTTTACTCATATGAATGTTTCTGATGCAAACCTTCTCAGCTATAAAGCCTCCTGCTGCAGCAAAGGAACCCCATGCTAACTTATCACAAATATTCCCTTTCATTCCCAGTGGTAGGGTATCATGGGACTACCAGCAGAGTCACTCAGTAAGCTATGAGATTGTGGCAGGTAATGTCTTCAATTTAGTGAGTTTCTCCGGGGGAGGCACCAGTGTTGTGAAAGTGACCAGCATCCACCCCAAGCAGAAAAATTCAGTTCTGCCTAGGTCCAGCCCATGGTCAGGGTGCATGTGGATCTCTACCCCAACGCCCCCCATAAAAATGACTAGTTCTATGTCCTTTTTTCTCATTGTTCTAGTTTGATGAACCAGTATACTCCCTTGTAAACTTTTCACATTAAAACTTAACTTAAGCACAAGTTGAAATTCAGTGAATGTCATGAGTTATAAGCACCCGCTAAAATTATTTTAAAGTAGAAGAACTCTTAAATCACCATTGGCTTCTGCCTGTTCATAGTTTTAACAACTAATCATCATTGATTTGGAAAAAAGCTTCTGAAGGAAGCGGTTCAAAATTCTTCCTAGACCAATAAAAATCTTAGGTCCATAAGTAGTCTCTCAGTTTTCCTTTGACAATGATTGTAGGTGTCTGTGTCACTTATTACTAGAAAATGAAGTATGACAAAGGAGTATAGAAATCACGTATGTCAAGCCAGGACTAAATAGCACTATGGCTCTGCTGCCTGCTGGCCTGGATGATGCAGACCTCTAATTATTCTTGGAGGCATTATACATGTAAAGATAAATATTTGTTAAATAAATGAATACAGACATATGACACCGGACTCCTCCAATTTTACTGCGGTGTTAGTTCTGGAGCTCTGATCTGGTGTGACTTCTGCTGTGCTGTGTATAAGGGGTAATGAAGTGACTGTTGACAGCAGTGTCATATGTTTATGATTCCGTCTCTGCGCTGAGAGAAATAACAGCATGAGTAACATGTAAGGCAGCTGCCCTGTATGCTGCATGCCTGGGAAGGACTGAAATCACCACTTAACTAAACTAGACTTTTCATATTCCACTAAGTGGAAAAGAAAACACCTTTGCCCTTTGGAAAAATGAATAGAGAGCTTTCTCAACTTTCTCAGTGACAAAGTCAGGTACTGGAGCACAGGAGTGGGCAGAAGAGCCTGACCTTCCATGAGAACAACCCGGAGTTCAGGAGAAATACTGCAGCAAGGGCCAGGCCCCAGGCTGGAAAGGGACTAGGGGATGTGTGCAGGGTAAAGCCTTGGGGCAAAGGAAAAATATGGAAACCGAGAAGGAAAGCCTACCCAGCCGAGTGGCTCCTATCTGTGCCTGTGTGCATTGCTGTGGCGTTAGCAAGGCGTCTTGCCAAACTTTTCCCTCTCTCCAGCACAATCTCTCTCTCTTTCCTGCTTACTTGCTCTTCTTGCACTTAACACCACATGCCAAAATAAATATATGTTTGTGTGTGTGTATTCATTTATTTGTCTTTCTTCTGGCCATGAGACTGTAAGCTTCATGAGAGCAGATTCTTTTCTTGGAGTCACGAGTGAAAGAGACTTGCTTGGCCCACAAACATTTGTTCCATGAATGAAGGAATGACCAGACTTTGATTCCCTATTTTTTTGACATTATGAAACTTTGTGATTTTATCATCTTGCATCTAGAGGAGACAGTGTTCTGTAGAAATGGAAACATGGTGTCATGACAGAAGAACTTCTTGTTCAAAACTTTTCGATGGAAAAACAAAGGATAGTAGTTGTAAGAAATTTTTTTTTTCAATGCAACATCGTTAGTTTAAGGGAGACTGGAATGATATAACCGTGTAGAGCTCTTTCTACTGCCACAGTTGACTTTAGGGATCTCAAAACTCATACCAGAGTGCTTCGAAGAGGCAAATGAAGGTTCAGTGTTCAAGGATTAACCCTGTGCTCTCCAGCTGATTAGAAGCTACCCGAGGAGAAAGTATAGGAAGGAGTCGGCAGGGCACACACTGCTCATATTCTTCCTCGATGGCATTCTGCACTTCTGAGGGTCAGCACGTCAACTCCACAAGCTGCCCACAGACTGTGGGTTCTGGTTCCCACTGTTCTTTATATTTTGTTGACCAGAGAACAGCTAAGGCTGGCACCTATTTCGTGAAGACCGAATGATGACTCAAAGTTTCCAAGATGCTCTTATTCTTATTTCCTCCCAAAGCTTTCCGGGCTCACTTCCAGCTGTCAATGTCCACACCAGCAGATAAGCCCCACCTACCTGTCCTGCAGCCAATTTTCTCCAAAGATAATTTTTCACTTTCCTGAATGTGAACCTTGGAGGAGATAACACATTCTCATTGAAAAGGGGAACATGAAAGCAGACTTCCTGTGCCCTTTTACTCCCGTTCATTTTCCTGAGATTGCAATCTCAAACTAGCACTCTACAGAGACAACGTAAACTCAGCATCAGCCTGTGGCAAAACCATATCACAGGCCAAGTTTATCATCGTCTCCTTCTCTCCGCCTTCACTTCTTTATTGCATTTCTGCTTTTAGCTGACTTTCAATTTTTTTCTGGTACATTGTAAGTAGTTCAAACAACGGATCTTCCTAAGGATGAGCACTTGAGTTTTTAAAAGGGATGCTTAAAGCACAAGAGATTAAAAAAGAAAGGAAAGAAGGAAGGGAAAAAATAATTACAAGGTTTAGAAAAATTAAGAAAATGCCATGAAGGCTATCTGTAACAGTACGATCAAAACATTTCTGAATGTATATGAATCATGCCCTATGATTGC